>DWAJ01001103.1:0-24916 GCA_018238005.1 Eurema mandarina
TTGTTCATGTGTTAGTACGCGGCATTTGTCACTAGCTGTGTTCGCGACTTCGCCCGCGTAGAAAAGACTGGGCAGCATTTGTGAAAATGCCTAACCCGCGCCAACAAACGTTCAGCAAGATCAACGTGATTCTTTAAATTGCCATAACCTTTTTCCATCCATAATCCCATCTACTCGTATATAGGATAAGCCGTTTTTGAGATTAGCGTGCACAAACAAACAGACAAACAGACAAAAATTCCAAAAATCATTGTTTTGGGTTCTATTGCGTTAATAAAGGTCTCCTATAATTTTTTTCCATATATCTCCCATGTACAGACAGCGACTTGTTACGTTTTTATTATATGTATAGATATAGATAGATTATAAACCACTACACTAACTCAAACGGCTTTGTTCGTTTCAGTCTTCTTACTATATTGGTTACATCAAGGAGCTGGATTGCCTCGATGTTCACGTAATGATGAAGTCTCTTTTCGTGGGCTTCGGCATATTTTTGCAAGACTTGTGTGAATAAATAAAATAAATAATAATTCAAGCAAAGATTCAACTCTCAACCCTCAATTTGTTTCATTCATTCAAACGGTCTTAAGCTGACAACTCTTCAGATGTCATTAATTAAGTCCACCCTTGACATAACGATACTTTTATTATTAAGACATCTCCAGCCTTGACGAATATTAATAAATGAACTGGCAACGTAATTCTCTGTGTCACACGGTACTTTGGATATAATTAATATGTCCTTGATATTATTCTGACTTTTTGTGACGTAAATCTTAGGAAACGATATATTTGTACCTACCAGTTTTCTTTTTGAAAGTTGGTTAACATAGGATTTAGGTAGAATGTTTATTTAATTATTTTAACAGGGGTCGCCAACGTGGCATACATTAAATATAGAGTAACATAAAATTGAAGATTAACAGATTAAATAATGCCGCCATAAATATAGGCGTCCTCAACATACACTTAATTTAGATATAATTTATAAAAATATAGATTAATACATTAGTTTGAATTAAAATTATATGTACGTTTTGTGCGTTTGTTTCGCTTTAACCAAAAATTTGGCAAATAGGTATTTGAATATACACAGTCTAACCAAAGATTTTTGAACTGAAACTACACATACTCCATTCCTGGCATGGGCATAGTATTGAAGTGGAGTATGTACGAAAAATATTTATTGGTGCAAAATGTTTTTTAGTTTTTGTAAATATTATATTGCATCATAATATATGAGTCAATATGAGTCGTACTTTTGAATACAATGTAATATTTTAACGACTCAAAATACTACCAGTTACTAGTTTTTTATGTAGGTGGCGCTTCCTAATACATTTCGTCAATGACAAGCGTATATATTAAAATTTTGAGTATGGCATGGGCGTCGTGAATGAACAAGGTAGCTTAAGGAAGCTGAGAAAAAAATTTCTTCTAAGACCAGTTACTAGTTACTATACGCAGTCTAGTTGAACACAGACACATTTGACTTTGACAATTAACATTGTGAAGTGTAATATTTATAGGAATGTCGGTCGAACGGTCAGTCGGTATTTCCCCAAGCTGAGTTAGTATGTATCGCGACAAACCGATAATAGGCGCTTGTAACATTGGATAACTGAGTTACTGTTGGCAGTCAATCGCTCAACATATTTTCACACAACTCTCGATATTTCGATGGCTTTTTATGAAATACCTATGTTCAGCTTTTGGAGGTTTATATAAATCCGCTTTTCAGTGTTGTAAGTATAAAGAGTATAGAAACGACCATATACTTGCAAATGTATTCGATGTAAGTGGGCTATACTGCTACATTCTACAACAAACGACAAAACGTTCGTTGTAGAGTGTATATGTATGAGTTGTTTAAATAAGTATAAATTAGCCTTAGTACATCAGACAATACAAATAAGAATGCATTTTTTAAACTCCATATTTAATACAATAAATATTATCTTTAAAAAAAACTTACTACCTCACTCAAATAAGCAATTATTGTTACGTTATTTTCAAGCTACTCAAAACTTCATGTTAAAATTAAAATCTATTAACTTAACATTATAAAAGCAACTTTAAGTTAACACAGAAATTGATTGGCTTATCGTCGTGACATTAAGAGCAAAGTTGAGTTGAACTTGGTTACTTAATCAAGGGGAATAATAATTTATTATATAGCCAGCCCTCGCCCATAAAAAGATAATTGATTTAAATCAAAACGTGATTTGTAAAGTTACAGCCTGAGTCATCATCTTTATTTCCTTACCACTGGTTTGGAAGAGTTGAAATCTGTTGTATCATCCAACTTTGGAAATGCTAATTCCAATTTTCCCTTTACTTGGAATTTTGCCAATTATCTGATCGCAATACAGAAAGACGTTTTATAACACCGTTTATTAGAATTAATTCTTGCGTTAATCAATGCCAAAAAAGATAATAATGTACAGTTTCCTTAAATTTTACGCTCGACGTCCTTACTAATAGTATAAATGTCATATTAAGGATGTTTGACGATTTCACGCAAAAACTACTAGATCGATCATCATGAAATTTTGTACACATATTTAGAATGAACAAAGCCAAAATCAGCGTAGAAAGGGGACGAAACATTTCCAAATGTCCCTCTAACCGAACGAAACGTAACCTTTTTTTAATAAGCCTTCATGGTAGTTTTCTGTGGGATGCTAACTCCCTGAACTAGCCTAATTCAGGGCATCCCCATTCAGGGCAGCCCAAAAGGCATGGATCTACATTCTACACCCTACAAATTGTATTGCACGTAAGCCAATATATCGTCAGTCCGTTGTGTATCCTAAGACGTAAAGAAAACTTTAAGTGTCGGCCTACCGCATAAAATATTCCCTAGACCCTAGTTTTACGTACCAGTTCAGAACGAGTGCTTCGAGAATGTACACAATGATAAAAATAGTGTTTATGGTTTAATGCGAAGGGAATTTTATTCATGGATACTTCTTTTTACGATTATTGATCGGCTGATTTTACGGCTTCGAATGCTTTTAAGCTTGATTTGAAGCTATGGTGTTGGTTTGAGTTTTGCTTTGTATTGGTAAACTGATGGGTCATCTAGTTGCTTTTCGTTTTGTTTTGTTTTCGATAATGTCGTGTTAATACCCTTTATAACCGTTGTTTCTTTATAAAACCATTTTCATTATATATATACGTGTGTACGATTCAATGAAAGAAATACAAAGAAGATCAAGTCATAATTTACGTAAATTTCTTTACATAGAAGCGATCTTGAAAATATTTTGCATTATACTCAGGAAAATAACTATGCAATTTAATAAGTATGAATTTTTAGTATTTTATTACTTGATAATTATTTGACACCACATTGGAAGCCTTCTTTACCTAGTTAGTATTATTATTATTATTTATCATTGTACGAAAAAAATATCAAAATTAAAAACTTTTCATTCAGCCCTGGACGCACCTATTTTTCGATTCTCATTAATAAGAGTATTAAATTGGCACAGCTCATGTTTATTTTACAACCTTTTAAGGCATATGATATCCAAAACCGTTTATCTACTAATTAATTGATTCACGTTCAAATATTTAACATACGATATTTGAGCCTCCAAGGCTTGTTTCACTTGTAAAGAAATTAGTTATACCGACCATATTTTGAGGGGTTCTATACTTAAAAGGAAAAACTATCAATCTGTACCTTTATTTCGTTAACGTTAGAAGGTGCCTTAAGGTGCTCTTAAAGTCGTAAAAAATAATCATATTAATAAAAACTTATTAAGTAACTTAGGACTTAGGAGCCACTGAAAATCAGTAGTATATAAATAGAGAGAAAATTTCAATAGTCACCGTTTTTATTACTACGTTGTAATTTAGTTTAATATCTTTTTAGGAGCCACATGGACATAGGACACATGCTGAGAGGTTTTTCTTTTTCCGGAGCAGCGTATTTCTTATTCTGTTACCATATCTGTATGTTATTGTTTATTTATTAATAGTGCACACACCACAGTGCCAGACATTCTACCGCCTGAACAGTGATGTGAAAATATCACTGTGCTCCGGTTTGAAGGGCACTGTAGCCAGCGAAATTACTGGGCAAATGAGTCTTAACATCTGATGACTCAAAGTGGAGAGCATCGTTGTAGTGCCCGGAGTTGGACTTTATAGCAAAGTTCCGGATAGCACTGCATTGGCTATGGGCTGGCGTTACTCTTACCATCAGGAGTCCAGCTCGTCTCTCCTCTTCATATTATAAAAAAAAGTGTCTTGTGTATTGTTTTATGTATGTGCTCTGGAATAAATGTTTCTTTCTTTCTTTCTTTCTAAAAAATGTAAAGAAAGATATGGCTGTTATTACAGTAAAATACCGTTTTTTTTTTAATTTGTCAAGGCAATTAAAAATATGGGTAAATTGGGGAGGGTTACCAGCCCTGCTTTATTAAAGAAAATACAAAAACGAATGATCGGATCATCGTGTTATTTTCACTGCTAAATAGAGTAATTCTCGATACTCTGATTCCTTATAGCTTTGACCTTAAAGCGATATGACGACCGCTTGGCGCAGTGGTAGCACAACTGCTTTGTGCGCGAAGGGTCGTGGGTTCGATCCCCACACCGGAAAAATATATTTGTAATTTACATTTGAATTTTTCTGGGGTCTGAGTGTTGCTATATATCATATGTATGTATTTACAAAAGAAAAGTATGTATATGTCATTTATTCCGTTATCTAGTTGCCATAACACAAGCTTCTGCTTAGCTTGGAACTACATGGCGCTGTGTATAAATGTCCTTAAATTATTTATTTATTTATACGAATTATACTATGTATATGTATTTGCAACAATTTCAAGTACAAATCTTCACTCACCTAGGCTACATATAGTTACACTTTTGAATCGTCCTGGTATTAAAAGACAATCACTTACCAAATTAATATACATATTACGTACCTAATACTTATTAACTTTTAAAATTAACAACTATCAGGTTAGCTATAAGATATGACGCATATTATTCTTGCAATTATATTGTCATAAACACATACGAGTAGAAAGTCTTCATACGATTGGAATTCAGATAAAACTTCTCGAAACATCCAGTTAAATCTTCACATTAGTGTCAGCTGGCTTTATCCATTGCCAAGTTTAGATGCGTTTATCTTAGCAAAATGCAAACTTAATATTTAATTATGGAGACTGAAACTCGTCAAAAGCGAGCACTAGGTTAGTGAGTTGGTAATTAAATCAACTAGACGCTACTTTAACGCTAAAAGACTTTCGCTTTGTTTGAAGTTCGGTTAAAAGGAGCGTCTATATTCATTTGTGTCTGGTTTTAAAACATTCGCGAGGGCCCTTTGACACGGAGTTAGTGTTATTTTACCATAAAATATAAGTTAGTTCGTTTTGAAGCAGGTGAAGGATTGTTTTTCTATATATTACTAGTTACGCGCGATTTATAAGTGAAAATATTATAATGTTTTGCAATTGTTTTTTGTACCGTGTCGTTGTCGTTTTTCAGCTAACTTCATAAAAAAAATATTAAAATCGCTTCAGCCATTTAGACATGAATAATAAGAAACTCATAAACATCTTTATAATTTTAGGTTAGATTACAATATGAGGACTTAACGTTTTTCAAAGAGCTAATAAATTTTTAAATATTTCCTATATGAAATATTAGCTATTATTAGAGGTTTCAAGGAGCTTATCAAATTTTATATATAAAATACCTATAATCTCAACAATGATAAAATTAATTAATTATATGCCTTTATAAATACGTTTCCTAGCAGATTATATTTCGGGCTTCCTGGATACGTCGATGAAAAGTTGATGTTTAATTAAGTTAATAAAAGCGTCTAATTATATTACATTTACAATGGCCGTTGTCTTCAAACGGTCTCAGAAGATCGTTGTTGAATTAATTTTTACTAAAATTATTACTTCAAAAGTAAGTAACGATTGTATATGCTTGTTTTATTTTTCCCTCTTCTGTAGTTTATTTCTCGGAATAGTGATTCTATTCTATTTTTTGCATTGCCACTCAAAAAAAGTTGGTATTACATATTCATACGAAAAACCTTCGTCCGCCAATAATTAATCAAAATTGAAAAAAAAAATCACGTCATTGATAAACACTAAATAGATCATAAAAAAAACACACACAGATGATTTAAATTTTATCAAGGGGCTTTATAACTAGAAAGCAATGAAGACAGAACCGAATTGATTGACGAAAGAAATCGCACGTTGTTCCTACCCTTCTGTAACGAGGTATTTCGAACACGTATAAAATCATCCCCTAACTCGTGTCAAGTCACGCACGTTGAAAAACATCTTTAATAACGTCTTGTAATCTGCGAAACTTTTATAATAAGGGGGTAAGTTACGTTCCAACATATTTTCGTAGTCTTCGCTGAGGGTTTTGATGATATTTTTGGATTAAAATAGGGTATTCAATATTTTTATTACTTTATGTAAATAGAAAAGTTATGACATTCTAAATAAAGGATTTTTTATTAGGGTTCTTTTTGAGGATGATGCCTAATTTGTGGTCATCTTTTTAAAACTAGGGCAACGTATACTTTTAAGTCATAGGAAACTGCTACTTCGTTTTAACTTCACTTTGCTTGTTGACAAGATTACTAGTAGGTATCTTAGGGACTTAGGAGGACTGTGTTAGCCTTAAAAATAGGGAAGGGATCTTAAGCAAAGAGGAATAAAGGAAAATATAGCAAGATAGGCAGGTCCGAGCTGGACAAAAGGCGTAATATTTATTGGGATGACATTACCTGATGGTTTCCTTTTGGAGGATGGCACTATACTGATGCGGGCTGTTGGAATAAGATTTAATTAATAGAAATTATAATTTCTCTATCTCAGGATAGAAATTTAATGTAGATAAATGTGAAAACTGAGACAATTTAGTACACATGTTCTTGAAGATAGCAGAATGAACATAGGCTACATTTATTCGAAAAAACTAAGCCGCAGCTAAAAGTCTATATACGAGTATATAAAAATGAAACCCGTTTTCCGTTTACACGACATAACATGAAAACGGCTTGACCGATTTGGCTGATTTTTTTTTGTTGTATTTGTAATTATTAGGAGAAGGTTCTTATGTAAGAAAAGATTAGCATTTCACTTTTATGATATTTCATGATTATAGAGCGATACGAAGTTCGCCGGGTCAGCTAGTAAATAAATATGTGTTCCTTAAGCTTTGCAAATAAATCCTTTTTTGTTCATTGATAAAGACATTCATCTTCTACAGCAAGATAACAAAGACCACACTGGATTAAGTAGAACAATGACTTGCCGTAAGTTTGATGGATGCGAATGACATCTTACTATCCCGCCCTTTTATTGTTATAAAACCGAGACCTTTATTACCAATGTCATTGACCCTATACGACCCTCTCCCACTACAAACATTTAAACCTAAAAATTCTCTTTGGACAGTTTATTTTAGAGACTTTACTTTTAGACTTAGAAGAAATATACCCATTTCTATAAATACATAAAGAAATAATTTAATAGGTTGATTTTTAAATATACGTTATCGGGTATAATAATAAATAAAATAAATATTTTCAGGACATTTATACACAGCGCCACCTAGTTCCAAGCTAAGCCGAAGCTTGTGTTATGGCAACTAGATAACGGAATAAATTACATATACATACTTTTCTTTTGTAAATGCATACATACAATACATAGCAACATCCAGACCCCAGAAAAATACAAATGTAAATTACAAATATATTTTTCCGGTGTGGGAATCGAACCCACGACCCTTCGCGCAGAAAGCAGTTGTGTTACCACTGCGCCAAGCGGTCGTCAAATAAAAATATGTTTTATTTATAGTATTTCATATTTTATTCAGTATACGGCTAATAAAATACAGTTCAGTTGACGTATGCGATTTTTACAAGTATTCTTGAAATTTTAAATGAAATATTGTTTGAAAAGTTAGCCTTGCGTGCCAGTTTGAAGTTTGAATTTAAATCGTACACATTCAATAAAAAAAATAATAATATAATATCTGTATATTACGCGAACACCTACTTATTGTATCGAATTAAGAAAACCATTGAAATTACGTGAAGGTAGGGGCAAATATTTTTTAATAGTCATATAAGATAAAGTCAATTGCCGTACTAAAGAATAAGAACTAAATATAAAGAATATAATATTTTTTTTATTGAAGAAACATTTTAAATTATTTGCCAGCTGGTTACTTTATGTAATACTGAAAAAAATCACTAATATACATTTTATAATATGATTATTATCTTCTTTCTTGGTGATAAACGAATATGTCATCTTTTCATCTGTTTAGAAAATTCACCATAACTTTTAATTTAAGTGTTTATGTTGAAAAGGAACGGACAAAAAAGGAATCACTCTTTAGCGGAAAATATAAAAAGCCCTTTTTGGTTTTACCATTTTCTCCAGTAATATTAAACAAGTAAAGTTTATAAGCGTGTTGTCATTGTTTTGAAGAGCAATCCAATTTATTTTCTATTATTCTTTACCTATAGAGAACCGCATTATTTGTAATAATAACCCAAATTATTAAAAAACGGACTTACGCTATGGTAAGCATTGGAAACATTGAACACACTCAGTATGTTGTATAATTGGCTAATACTAATAATAATGGAACACGCAAATAAAATTAATAATAAAACATGGGCTGTTTTATAAATCGCGACCTCTCCAAGACGTGCTGGTACAAACTATTACCACGAGTTAGTTACGAAGGGATCATTGTTACACCACCTTTGTGCCCATGATATATCGACAGTAAATCTCCAACACAATAAGTATTGGCAGGCTGCCGTAAATTTCACCAATCACGAAACTTAATTAACATACTGAACGCTACGAACTTACTCTAAGTTTTCACTTCTTTTAAGCAGTACGTTGACCTGAATAGTGTTGAGGCAGAATTGATTGTTATTGAGGTTCTCAATTCGACCCGTATGTTTTTATTTCTGTTTGTTACGCGATAACTCCGCCAATAATGAACCGATAGGAACAAATCTTTTTTCGGCGTATAGGGTACCTCAAGGGTGGTCCCATTTATATTTAATGATAAAAAAAAACAACCCCCAATGGTGGAAAGGTGGTAGTGGTGGGAGTCGCGGGCAATATAAATAAATTAACGTGTGTACAGATTTTCATAAAATTAAATATAAAAAAAAAATAAAAAAGAAACAGCCAGTTCATACATACATAAGACAGAACAATGCAAAGAGGTTTGGTACAATGCGAACATAGCATACGATGCAGCGATGTAATGAGGCCATTAACATGCAAACTTATTCTTTAGTGCTTACATATGTTAATGATATACTTACCGAGCGTTTATCTTTAGATTTTAGTGTCGCAGCCCTGTTTAATGTGCCTAGAAGTATTTGGTTCTCGAAAGATCTAGAACAAATAGGCTTAAAGATTTAATGCCAGGGTTTTGTCTACAGTTACAGCATTTAGTTTTAATAAGAAAAATGACAAATGATCTTCTCGCTTCAGTGTCTCGTTGACCTAATAATTTTCTATTAATATACCTAACTATTGATAAACCTAATAATTTCAAAGAAGAATAAATATATTATATGTGTATGTCGCGGAGAGTGACGTCGTAGTAGTTGTAGTGATGCCGAGTTAATGATTGTTTGCTTCATGATGGCTCTTTCTTAGGTTCTTAATAAGTAAAACTTCAGAGTATCAGAACAACGTTTATTCAGCTTGAATAGAAATTATCCGATATCGTTATTTTCACAATGCTGACGTTTTTTATAGCAATTGAAAAATGACACACAATTCTTTTAAGTTTGAATTTAAACATTGTAATAAACCAAGGAGGTTCGGCTAATTAACTAATATTACAATAGTTTTTACTAACTTGATAATTATTTTCGTCCATCTGCTTTAATGTATTCGATATGCAACTGTTTTAAATGCATTAAAAACGTTATAAAGCTCGTTTGATAAAAACGGAAAATATCTCCAGTATTTCTCGATGAATAAAGGCTGTCATAAAGTAACAAGAAAAAAAACAATACCATATGATGGGGTTACGTTACACAATAGGTGCTTGTTACTAAAGCCCCAAGGTACTAGAGTATCATAGATCGGAACACATTACTGGAATAATATAAAAGTATAATCACAATGTGAGAAGGCCGCTAATGACTAAATTAGATAATAGACTAAAGTAATGTAATTATATTTTTTTATGTAATCAATGATAAATAAAAACGACGTGAATTTTTCTGATATTGTTTTGAAATCGCTTTATATTCTTCCAAAAACAAACCAACGAAATGCAAGGGCTTACTTTACCGGGGAATTGTAGCGTATTCTAACAAAGTTAGATAAAAACTCATTGTGTCCTTTAATTTATTCTCAAACCAAATCCAATTATCAAACCGAGAGCAAGCATTAAATTTTTAAACAGCACTTACTTTAGTAGCAAGTTTGTCGGACGGCGGCGGGGCGTTCCTGCATTTCGATTCCGTTCGACAAAAAGTAGGTTTTCGATTAGTTTGTCGGAATGAGCTGCAATCCTCTGAGAAATAGAAATAAAGAAATACATACATCACAAATTGAAACGCTTTTTCCATTCCCACCGGTATTCCGTTCTAGGGAAGAATCCGCATTGAATCGGCTTATAAAAAACAAACAATTTCGTATGTCTCTATATTCATTTGGTATTTGTACATCTTTAATGTTCTGTTAGGGTTTCTTTTATTTGTGGATCTGTTGCCTATGAATAAGAAAGTTGTAACTAATATATACAGAATTGGAATTTGAAGTTTTAACAATTTGACATGCCATTGATGTATCTGTATATCATAATTTATTTTTATTTATTTATTTTGTTTTAGGGACCCCCAACAAAAATTATACAAAGCAATAGAATGCAGCCACACTTATAGGCGTCCACGACATGCACACAAATTTATGAAAACTGGCGGATCCTTGCCCACTTTGTTGGGGTTAATAACAATAATAAAATGCTTATTGTAATACAACGTTATCTAAATAACTATCTTTCTTTTCTAACTACATACATACACCATACACCCGACATTACATCTAATACATGTAGCAACATTCATACACCAGAAAATACAAAAGTAAATTACTAAAGTATTTTTCCAGTTCGAACTCATCAACCTTAAGAAACAGGCAGTACCACAATACTGACGAGAACTGGTCTTCTGAGTATAATATTAATAATTATTATAGTTTTCATTAATCGCTAAAACATTGCAACATATTTGTACAATAGTATAGAAGTGTATAATGTATATGTAAGTGTGGAATAGCTAATACCAAGAGTAAATATAAGCTACTGAAATACATGTTCATTCCAGAACTGAACTGAATTCTGAAACTATCTTAACTCAATTTGTTAAGTCGTGCAGAAAAGACCTTTGTATGGTGAGAGCACATGACGACGTATGATCGAAATTGATGTATGTTTAATGTTATCTGTAGTAAAGTATGGTTGTGAATTATAAAGATTTATTAAAATACTTGATTTTTGTAAATTATATTTAGTACTGTAAAAAATTTAAATTAAAAAATCGAAATCTGTTCATTTATTACCTATTAATCAAATTCAGTAGCTTTAGAATATAGTGATTTTTTTTCTAAACTATTTAAGTATTTGTAGGTAAGAAGGTAGCGAAATAAAGGGGGCGTTAGTACCATACTCTGACAGAAAAACCCCTGTCAAGTCATAGCTTGAATTGCCACAGCATTTCATCAGAGATTTCATTGCGTTTCGTTCGGTTACTGGGAGTACCAGAGGCACATTTTTCCCATCCAGCTTTCTTTTATCCCATCCTTAACTTCCTTTTGCCACAAATCCTTTTCTTTTCCGTTTTCAAAGGCAAGGCATTAGAGAGACAATTAGTTTTAACTTTAGTTAGTTGCGACTTTTCATGGGTCCCCATTATCAGACGAACCTCCTACTCAATTCAAACAAAAAAAATACAAGTTTTTTGTTAAGATCTCAACCCAACAATAGAAATGTTTCTACCTCCAAAATTAATAAAATAATATCAAAATTGAACTGAAAACGTGTTTATTCCAAGAACTGGGTTGAAGGATTACTGTGTTTGCGTCTTAACTCAATTTGTTGAGACGAGCAAACCAATTGTATTCGCTTCCATTAACTTTTGTTTGTGTGAGCACTTAATGACTTTGATGTAAATGTTGAACCCACATGACTTATGGCGAAAATTGCTTACATTCGCTTGATATAATTTTTCAAGTTAAATTAAACAGTATGGGATGGATAATAATTGTATCATCGTATACATGTATAATGACATATTCTTGCGATTTTGCGGGGTAGGCATGTTTATAGTATTTAAAACAAGAAAAATGAAAGTTAATCATTCAATATTCATTTAAAATAAATTCTATTAAAGTCTGTATTTTTAAAATAACGTGTATCGCTGGAAATTTTTAAATTGTGCGTTGAATAAAATTTTATAAGTAAATTTTTCTGTTAACAATCTACAAAAAAATACATTTCTTTATATTGTGAAAGGCGAGCACTTGACCACAGGTTACTTGCTGGTAAGTGATATTGAAGAAGATACAACGGGCTCACCTAGAAGAAACTAGTCTTGATTTGAAAGTAACCATATCATACTCGTAAGCTTAGGAGAAGACCAACCCAGACCCAATCATTCCAAACTTTGACAGTTTTCGATATAGTTAATTCTATCATCAAAACAATGAAATAAAAATTAGAAATAAATAGCTATCCAACGTAAGGTAACGTATATAATTAAACGAATTTCAGCAATTTCTGGTAAAGTGGGTGATGTCAGCACACCGAAATAGTCTCAGTTATTTTCCTTATCAACGTTTCAGCAAGAGCTCACAAGGGTCAATTATTTATTGAACCATTAACATCTTGGGTAACGGGCAATTAACGCTTCGGAAAACTGGTTGCTGGTTACACTTTAATAATAACCTTCTATTTAAATTTTGCCAAAGGATGTACCAATTTTCGCGTCAATCAGAAATAAATATTTTTATAAATTATTATGTTAGTAAAATTAATTAAATGAGAGGTGGACATTTTGAAGAAACTATTTTTTGTAGGTAATGGTTTTTAGCAACGTTTGATTTTTTTCTATTTTAGTATTAAATCTACACGCTTTAATTTTTCGATTTTTCTTGACACAGTCAGGTTCTCTACGTTAAATTTTGAAAGTTAATCCTGACAGATCCTGAGCAAGTTACAAAATTTAGCAAGATCTGATTTTGAATGTTGAAAACACACTTATATATAGTACAGCATGTTTGAAAAAATCTCATTTATTTTATTCGGTTCGTGGGGTTTTTAAACCGAACCTAATTTATTAACATTGATAAAAACTATATGATTTTTGTGATTTTTATTAAAGTTCTTTATAAAAGACGAGTTATTGTATCAACGCCATCAATTGATTAAATTATTATTATCTTTCACTTACGTGATCAATCAGGATTGGTCAAATATTGGTGACATCTGATATTTTACGGGATATGAGTATCGTGGGCGGTTACTAAGACATACAATAGAATCCTAAGAATTATGAAGAGGCTAAGAATAGATAAAAAATCTCTATATTATATAACTTAAGCATGATGATATAAAAATAATCTTTGCAAATCAAACTTTAATTCAATGAACCTAAAAGGTTAAAGTAAACATTAATTTAAGGTTGGTTTTCTTAACTTAAGAATATTTAATTGAACTTAATGCTACACTCTATGAGTAAAGTACAATCAACTACAAAAGAAAATTAGCAAATTAAAAAAACTTTTTATTCTAATTTGTCTACAAATACATCTATAAATAGATTATGATTAACATTTTAATACTAATTTTTCTAACTACTAATAGATTTAATCATGAGTAGTTAATTTTCAAAATACAAGAAGCACCAATTCACGAATGAAATATGCAAAGACTTGTGATACATTTTAAATGTGTTTATTTGAATTTGTAGCTGATTGTACTTACAATTAGAAATCAAGATTGAGTGTATTAAAAAGGAAACACGTACATACTTCATAAAAGCTATACTCCTTAAAAATACTAAATATTTCGCAGTACGAACTTTTCGAGTGAAAACCGACTTCTTACGTGCAAATGTGCTGAACACACACCATGCATAAATCATGTTCCCTTTCACAGCGCCTCTTAGACCCTACTAATGGGTGAAATTTTTAACGAAATTTTTACGTGAGCGTCGGTTTTATGGCGCGGAAAGTTTGAACTTGACTGGTACATCCTTGCTTGTGTATATATCAACTAGCTGTTGCCCTCGACTCCGTCCGCGTCGACTTTCATATAAACTTTGAAATCCTTTTTCCAGTAAATAAGTAGCCTATGTTTTATCTCAGGATCTAGACCAACTGTGTACCAAATTTCACTACAATCGGTTCAGTGGTTTAACCGTGAAAGCGTGAAATTATAAAAAGTTGCAACCCCTCGCCCAAACTTTTGGGAGTTGATTTAAAAAAAAAGGAGTCTATGTCCATCCCCAGGCTTTGGACTATCGTTGTTCTAATCGGTTTAGTAGTTTTAGCGTGATGGAAAGACAGACAGACAGAGTTACTTACGCATGTATAATATTAGTAAGTATTATATTTTATACCATCTATTCCACCATATATTTTATGTGTTAATATTAATATGTAAAACCATAGACGTATGTCTAATTAATTATAATAAATTCCGTAATAATCGGTCCGCCGTAAGGGAAGCCAAAACTGTATATATGTAAGTGTAAATAGCTAGTCGTTATACTCGATGACACACACACACACACGCAGACGGATAATGTTGCTGCTAAAATAAATTTACACTATAAATATAGAATAATTGAAATCTACGAAAATCATTGTCTAAATTCAATCGGCTTCACTTTGCGTGGTCATATTGGGGTTAGGTATTATTTTTCTGTAAAAAAAACTTTATTTGTGTGTTTTTAAAATGTATGTAGTTGTTCTTATTTATCATATCAGTAAATTGCATACGATTTTCGTCTAACTGTCTGTAGGTTAGATTAATTAATCATTTATCGGACTGAAAGCCGAAAAGTAAACGTCACAGAAAGTTTTGTAGGAGATACGGAAGTAGTTATAAATTATAGCCGTGTTGGTTTTACTACCCAAATTTTTTCCAAATCCATGTAGTGGTATTTTCGTGAAAGAGTGATAATAGGTCTACTATCTCCGAAGACTTTTTTCTTTATAATATTGGTAAGATTTGGTTTTTTATAAAAAAGGATAGTCCAAGAAATATATTTATCCGTTCCTTAATTATAAGAATTTGAAGTTTACATAAAAAGCTACCAATGTATAGAATTTAAAACGTATATGTTTATAAATCTTAATCATATTCATTAATATTTGTGACGTTCTAAAATATTTTTTTTTTAAGTTTTCTATTTTTATAAATCTGTTAGGTTGTCTAGGTTGTCTAACCTAAAGTACGTTTATAAATTTAAAAACAGAGCTTGTAAACCTTCTTCACACAGCTTGGCTGGCAAAAAACGTCTTAAATTAACAAATTAATAAGATTTCCGGATTAATTCAGTAATATTTCAAGCGGCCATTTTTAAAACAAGACGAGCGACTTACACTAACTGGTCTGGAAGTACTGTAATTTATTTTTTAATTAACCCAGTTTGATTTAAAGTAAGAAAAGTGGGAAATAGAGACAATCCGTCTGCGCTAACGAATTAGTTAAAGTAACGGAAGGCGGGTGCGTCTTACAATTTTTCTTTGTAACTTTACGGCGGAACTTTAGCGAACATTGGTTTGGATTTACCGTGTATTGTGCCCTGTGCGATAAACAACCGAATCAGTTTTGTAAATAACATTGTTTTGTTAGTTCCAAAAGAATGTGGAATGAATGAATCCTTGGTTTTAATATATGTGCTGTAATTTTTAGGATATTGGCGGATTTTAGACTACTAAACACCTAGACCATTTTAGACTACTTCAGGTGGATTTTAGACTACTGAACATCTAGACTATTTTAGACTACGTTAGGGGGATTTTAGACTACTAAACACCTAGACTATTTTAGACTACGTTAGGTGGATTTTAGACTACTAAACACCTAGACTATTTTAGACTACGTTAGGTGGATTTTAGACTACTAAACACCTAGACTATTTTAGACTACATTAGGCGGATTATAGACAACTGAAACTTAGAGTTTGTATGTAAATTTGCCTTTCAGAAGCATGAAAAATTTATATAAAAACCTCCAAAATAAATTAAAACTTAATTAAGAAAGTTCGAAGTATATAATTAAAAAAGTCCATGATTCACAAACCATTTAGTAGCAGTATTTGTTGTCAGACATAGATAAGAATAGATCCAACTATTTCATCATTTAAATAGACGCTGGTTGCTGGTTGAACGTACCATAAATTATCAGCTGTATTTTTTTAATTATCGTGAATTAAGCAATAACATATTATATTAAAATCAGTTTATTGTGTTCTTTCGTTATTCTATATTTAAAACACAAAAGTTCTCAATGTCAGAAATAGCGAGAATTCATTAATTATCTGTCAGTCTGTCATGTTTAATTATAATGAAATCTACAATTCAAATGACATTGTGGAGAATTTCAGCAAACAGAATATTCGATAGAGTTACGACGATCAAATACAAGTCGATTTCGTTTACGGAATGTTTGAAGGGATACAGCTAGGGAAAATACTTTTATCAATTTAACAAAGTCTTAATCATTGTTCTGACTGTTTGTTGTAACAAACAATCAGAACAATTTTGCAACGAGAATCCCTCAAAATGCTTTGAGAAACCTAAGACTAGTCGAAGCAGGATCACAAATTTTTAGAGCTAATTTTTTGAGTAAAATCGTTGAAAAAATTAAAATTTCATGTATACATATAATAAAAACGTAACGAGTCGCTGTCTGTACATGGAAGATATATGAGAAAAAATATTATAGGAGACCTTTATTAGCGCAATAGAACCAAAACAAAGATTTTTGGAATTTTTGTCTGTTTGTCTGTTTGTTTGTGCACGGTAATCTCAGAAACGGTTTATCCTATCTAGATGGGGTTTTCAGTGATACATTGTGGTAAGCTTCAATTAATATTTAGTGTTTAATTCAGTTCAATCTGTTAATAAATAAAAAAGTTATGGCAATTTAAAGAATCACGTTGAATGGCGCGGGTTAGGCATTTTCAAAAATGCTGCCCAAAGTCACTTTTCTACGCGGGCGAAGTCGCAGGCACAGCTAGTAGTAAATAAATCTTCAATGAATGTTTAAAACCCATATACTATAATTACATGAAGAGACTGCGTAGCACATCTTACATTGGCTAAAACATAACATGAGAATATCTAAAACTTTAAAAACACCAAAGTTAATAACTCGTTAGACATTTAAGCATTCTTAACTTCTGTTTAAACTTTTGAAACATAATTAAATTGCATTTAAAAATTCAAGATTGCCATACTGAATATCTGAACGATCATTTCCAACTATTTTTCTATTATACGAACTCCAAGCGTCTGTTACAATTTTAAAAAATAGAGCATTCATAAATTTAAAAAAAAAGTCATATTTAACAAACGTTCCAAATTATTACAACACTCCATACGCTACCCAACATTCGAAACCAAACGCGTGTTTCAGTATTTATTCGTCCTTGTTATAGCAGATTGTTTGTCCTCTAACTGCGCCAGTTAATACAAAAAGCTTGGGAATTAACCGCACACGGCTACAGTAATGTTTGTGAAACACTTCTTCGCTGGTATCTGGTTCCGTTTGTCGCAGTGCGTGCGTAAAATATGAAAGATAACACGGACTTAATGAGTTTTGGAAAGCCATCCGGCGCGGGCGTCTCTTAAATAATACATTGTCTTTTTAAAAATAAGCGCTGTGTTTCATCTTAAGGCTTTATGTACATGTTTTAATAAACGTATTCAGTACAAGATATTGTATCACTTTGGCTTATTATGAACCGGTGTTGTATTTTTTTACCGTAAATATAATTGTTTTTAGACCTAAATAAATACGGTACCACAAGAAGAGAGCTCATTTCTTCGGTAACTCATCAGCCGTCCAGTCCCACAATGTTCATGGGCGCCGAAGACTACATAATCAGATGGCTCGCCTGTACGTTTTCACCCTATTTTAAATATAAAAACAAGACAAATATAATAACTGATCTTCAGTGTTTAATATCCAACCAAGTAGACTGTAAAAAAGGAGTTAGCCATCAATAATTTATCACATTTTGTTCGATGTAAATGCCGCAGCCCCATATCTCTATCTGCAAGAAAGGTTAAGCCTATCTTTTCTGATCCCATCTTATTTCTCAATCCTTTTACAGCGTGTCACGTATTTTTGCTATGCTATGTTTGCTTCTGAGCCTTCGACTAGATGAACTAACTATTTTATGACAAATTTATATTAAAATTTGAAATACTGTGAAGGTCTTGCATTTTAAACGATGTGTCTTTGAAGAATTGTTAGTGCTATAGTCTGGCTAATGGCTTTTAGTTTATAATAAAAACTGATTTAGTAGCTTATATTATAGTAACTTAGGCCTGTCTAAAGATTATCTTTAGATTTTATGCATTATTATCTCTTTAATCATCTTACACTATATTACAAATAGCTATTTCAAATTAAATATGAAACAAGGAATTGGGAACAACAGGGGACTTAGAAATAATTTTATTGAATGTTGTATTAGAATATAACAAATAAATATTTCGAAATTTTGTAGGTGTAATGCTAGGTACGTATTGTTGCGTAAACAAAGCAGGGGCGAGCCTGATTGTACCGAAAGTCGTGCAGAATATTGCTGTACCGAAATACATAACAATACAAAATGGTTTGATGTCAAGATGTGGATTGAATGACCAGCATTGGCATACGGCAGTATGATTGCAGGCTCCGAGCTGGGAGGACGTGTCGTGACGAGTCCTCAGCCAGATTGAAGTTCACGGTTGCGTATTCTTGTGAAGTGTTGTGTGAGTGGTCGTTTATTTTGGCGGTAAGTTATTTTAAAACGTGTTCTTTTTTCGAAAATTTTGAATGTCATGTTAAAAAGTGGCCAGATTTATTTTGTTTGTAATAGGTATTATATTTTTTTTTGTTTAATTTGTGCTTAATTTCTGCCACATATTATTTTTATATAGAAACTTTTTTATAACGAATTTTTAGTAATACCTATATTCAATCATTTTCAAATATAAAAATAAATTCATAATAATTTACAACAAATTTTACGTAAAATTTGTGCTCAAAACTCGCCAACAACGGATTCGATTTTTTGCTTAAAAACCTCCTGGTTTAGTACTATGTTCCTATAAAAATAGTACTACTTAGCCTAAAAGAGTTCTAACGAATAAAGAATAATAAAATGCTAAAATTTATTTTTATATAAAAATCTTACTGCACCTACCTACCACCTACGATCTAGTTCTACAACAAGTGATCACAATCATACCTGCTCGTTACTAGAAAACCATTAACTAGAGACCAGGCGACATTTGCAAACTGACCTACTTGGAGATGTCATTTCCAATACTATAGTCGGATTACTACGCCTATCCTCTTTGCTTCCCTCAACTCCCATTGTATGTAATCGAAAGCAATTGGAACTGTTATAGGATCCTAAATTGTCGTAACAAGCTATACTGGTTATAAACTTTGCGAGATGCGAAGCTAATGGATGAAAAAAATGATAAAGGATGGAATAGTTATTTACGTGATACAGATTTTTTATTAGATATCGGTAGGTTCGTTTGATAGTAAGAGACTATCTCTTCCAATAAGTTGCAAAGCTAAGTGCCTTACGAATGCGTAGCAGGTCTTTAAAGGAAGAGGAAAATGGGAGGAGTTGACGGGAAGGGAAAGATTAGCCATTACTTGTCGGTAGAGTGCTACCACTACTGTACGCGATAGAAGGATAATACATCACTCAATAAGTCCGCAGGATAATCAAGAAAAACACATTTTTTGGCCCAAATTCTATCTTATTCATCAAAATACATTCCTTCAAGAGTATTGATTAGTTTACAAGTCAATCGCAACTATGGCTAAATTGCACGAATTGGGCTTTGAATTGCTTCGGCACCCACCGTATTCTCCAGATTTGGTCCCCAGTGACTACTACCTGTTCGCAGAACGTACCTGAAAAAAATGCTCATCAGATAGAAATTTGGCTGATCGCTGAAACTGAAGCTTATTTTAAGGCCAAAGACGAATCGTTTAACAAAAAAGGTATCAAATGCGAGAGCGGCGTTGGACTGCTTATATCACTCTTTAAGGAACTACTCCTACGGACTTATTGAGTGATGTTATACTATAGTACTGATTGCCAATTCTTGCAAACTTATTTTGTTATTGTTTTATTTTATTTATGTTTATAAAATATATTCAGTTATGACCGTAACGTATTTTTAAAGACATATAAATAGTTTTTATTTTAAAGAAAACACTCGTTTATCTCCGTAGACTTGTGCAGAATCTTTCGAACATGTTTTTTTTATTAAAAAATGTAATTAATTATTCTATAGATCTCACATATCAAAACCGGTTTGAATGTATTAATAATCTATAACTAATCACTACGCGTTAATATAGAAATTTTAAACATAGTAAGTATATCGTAAGTACACTCAATAGTTATTAAAAAACAGTTTGAAGGATGTCTTATAAATAAAAAGTAGATCATCCTTTTAGTTTTAAAATAAGGCAACTTATTATACGTCATTTTAAGAGATAAAAATATTAGCGTCCACGTGGAACTAAGCCAGGTTAATACGGCTAATGTTAGCCTTTAATACTTTTAATACCATTTATTAGAAATATTAATCAGATAATACTTTAATAAGAACGTGAACTATCTTTAAATTGCATCAATCATCCTTTTAGTTTTAAAACAAGGCAACTTATTATACGTCATTTTAAGAGATTAATATTAGCGTCCACGTGGAACTAAGCCAGGTTAATACGCCTAATGCCTTAGTCTTTTATACTTTTAATACCATTTATTAGAAATTATTGTATATTGTATATCTTATGCTTATATGCTTATTGTATATCTTATAATATATACAATTTTCCTGTCACGGCGTTTGTTATATAGTCCTTCGAAATGGCTCGACCGATTTTCATGAAGTTTTGTGTACATATCCGTTAGGTCTGAAAATCGGAAAACTATTTTTCATCCCCTTAAATGTTACCCCTATTTTTTTGATTTTTACGCGTCGCGTCGGTCCAGCTAGTGTAAGTACTTATAAAATTTAATACTGCAAATCTAAGCTTTAAAGATTTGTGTATTCGTAGTCTCCTAGGATACTCCTTTCCTTACTTTTTTATTAAATTTGGATTGATAAATTCATTAAAAAAATACAAATAATAATAATAAAGGTGATTTTTAATTTTTTTTCCTCTGTATGCAAGGAAAAGACCTATAACGGTTATGAAAAGTTTTAATTATCAACTTTGAATGTAATCCTAATATTAAAACCCTAATCCCTTCGGCAATTAAATGGTTTCAATTGAATAGCGACCTAATGCGTAGTAGGCAGTATCGATCAGTTCAGTGTAAAATAATTAATTAAATGCGCGGTAAACCTTGCTTTGTGGGGTTTAGGTCATTTATATTAGAATATATGCCTATATAATATAGCTTTGTCTTTTTAAATTAATTAAGCGTTATGTCGTTCTTTAAGGTATGATTGACATGTAGCAGCTTATTATTAAAAAAAATAGAGGCTCTCTATTACTATCGCAGGTTGAAATTTTTAACCGAAAAATGTGATTTTACAATTTGAACATATATATTACGGTTTTTATAACAAAGTCCTTATTACTTGTCCAAAATTTGGACATCAATGGCCAAGTTTAAAAAAAATCACACACTTGACAGATTATAATACATTTTTGTAAATGCACCCGCCATCTCGGGTTGTTAGTCATATAATATGATGTTGGAAATTGTCACTTACCTAAATGACTCATTATTACGCAAAGACAATCTTAACTTAAAAATTTTAGTCCGTAAAAGCTTATTGTTATTGATATTCCTTTGCAGACGAAGTGACGAGCTATCAAATTAAAATGTTGGTAAGTATCAATCTGCGCTACTATTGTGTGCTCAGAGAATACAATTTAAAGAATTTTCGCCTTAAATAAGAATTTTAATACCCGGTTTATTAAAGAGAAACTTTTCACAAACTATCTTAAATGAAAGTCTCATTTAAATGGATGAATATTGTGAAGTCATTTCATATTTTCTGTAGTTTTTAAGATTATGCATGTTGACACTATAATTTTATTAATTAAAACAAAATCAAATAGCTT
This sequence comes from Eurema mandarina, assembly GCA_018238005.1. NCBI lineage: Eukaryota > Metazoa > Arthropoda > Insecta > Lepidoptera > Pieridae > Eurema > Eurema mandarina. The sequence continues at coordinate 22,402 of DWAJ01001103.1, forward strand.
GTTCTTTTCTTTGATATGACTTGGTAGGTTATTCATAAAATAAATATAGATTCATTTTTTTTCAAATAACAAATTATCTATTATTACTACTATTAATAAAACACTTCAGGTGCGTCATTAGTGCGTCGTTCGGCGGCCATCTTGATGTTTCGTTTATTAAATAAACATGAAATAAATTTGCATTTCGCCTTATTGTTTTAGAGAATATGAAATGGCCTATTTCAACTTGACTGACTTAAATATTATTAGACGCTTAACTTCGTTGCTATGTTGTTCCGATAAAATAAATATACTATGAAGGAATTGAAGCGAAATAAATGAAGCTAAGAATACGTGATTCGATTTCTATATTGTTGTGTGATCGTATGAGAAAATGGAATTATTATTAAAAATAATGTAAGTAATATTTTTATCTAACTAAAGCTTTTAAGAATGTAAGTTGTAGATGTATTCTTAGCTTTGTATGAAGATTTTAGAACATCTTTTTTTTAACAACTGAGCTCGTAAAAAAGCAAATTTTTATGAAATATTTGGGAAAGGATGAAGTTTATAAAAGAGACCATATACTTGTGTATAATATACTTGTGAGAGAAACCGTGAGAAGCAGTTAGTATAGTGTATACAAATTATAATTTTTTTATTATTATATAACTTTATAAATCCATATTAACGATTAAAATAAAGACACTATAACACTGTATGTGTTTGAGGTATACCGTTGGTTAAAATTGGACGGACTCTCAATGTGTCCACGTGGGGTGGCTACCACATGGAGGCTCCAAACCCTCTTTTCCTATAGAAAACTGATGTAATTCACTTTTATCATATTTTAAAGTCCCGCTATACATTTCTAAAACACTTATCCATAACGCAAAAGAGAACATTCATAGCTTAAGAATCAAATAAAAAATTGCTCTCTATACAGTCTTTATTGTGCAACACGTAACATTATAAGGAGTTGTATTAGCTCACAGTCGAATGGGGAATACTTTCGACACGAGGAGGAAAATCTGGTTATCATAATACCCGCACGATCATTATTTTTTATCGGCACCGAAAGAAAAGGGCCGGTTCTGTTAACATGTGTTACAGAAAGTTGCGTCCCGGGAGTATATTTGATCTTTATTGTGGGATAGTTGTTGGGGTTGATACAACGGAGGCGAGCTTTGTCACGTTTGTATTTCGAGAAAACGATGTGTACTATGGTGACTGGTTAGAGATCATCTATTATATAGAAATGAATGGCCATCGATAATGTTTTTTATGTACGTACTCGTATATTTCTTCACTTCTTCTTTTTAAGTATATTAAAGGTATATATTACAGATATATGTTTTATTGTACAATAAAACATACAAATTTAGAGTGAGGTACTGACTGATTTATAGTCGTGGGTACTTATATACAACAGTGTTATAAACGTAAAATTAAAACAGTAGGTAAGTTTAAACAGTATTATAAATAAAACGGAATTATTAATTAAAAGAAACTAAAAAATAATTTTATTTAAAACAATAGTTTCAAAGAAATTCATTATTTGTTCTTGTTTTGGCATAGTATAGCAGAATTAGGATAGAAATTTAGAATTTAAATTGAAATCAAATTATAACTAACATTTTCTTCCACAATCATAAATTTAATTACAATAACCAACTTACAAGAAAACTTGTACGGAAACAATTCAAGCTATGAGACTATCAGCTAAAGCTTGACAAGCGACAAATAATCCTGTCAGACACACGTCATGTAATGCTGAATTACCGGCTGATAGATTACGGGCAAAGTGCTGCTGATGTCGGATGTGTAAGATCGGTAATCGTATTTCGAAGATATTCCCTAGTAGACCCTCTTACGCCAAATCATCTTAAATTACGAGCGAACGACACGCAATCAGTCCGCCATTTTGTTTATTGGAAACAAGTGTTAGATGACGGAATTAATTAAATATGTATGTAGTTATTATATATGTATAATAATACATATTGTTTTTTCAAAGGATAAATATTGTAGGTATCAGATTCTTAAAAGAAACGGTTTATCGCGGCTGTGCCCGGGATGTCTTTATTAAATCAATAAATAAAAATTTTATCATTAATTCGCATAAAAAGCTGTGCCTAAAACATTTTTAATTTTATTACGAACACACAAACAGGATAGAAGGTCTTAGTTTTATAGTATGTATTGATCATAATTTTGTTATTATAATGTAGTTATGTTTTTAGGAAAAACAAACTAACTGAATAAATCAACAAAATTATTTAATATTAACTTAAAACAGTAACTTGATATTACATTAAAAAAAAAAAAAAAAAAATAAAAATACATTTATTGATAACATTACACAATTTACATTTGCACAGCTTCCACTGAAGGTTTCCCTGTGTTGTTGAAGACTGGCTCCTTTAACATTTTCTTATATTATTTAGTATCTGTACATACATATTATTGTTTTTACTCGTTTGAATGTTTACCACATTAATATTAAATATCAAATATAAAATGTCCGTGTGGGTTT
>DWAJ01001104.1:0-24915 GCA_018238005.1 Eurema mandarina
ACAAAATTGCAATTTATTTAAACTAAAAATATTATAACTAAACGCTTATCTATGATTTGATTGGAATAAACGTTTATAATTAAATAAAAAATGTTATTTAAAAAAAATATAAACGATCGAATTTAGAAACCTAGTTTATGAAGTTTTTTATAAATTAGAATAAAATAAAACTGCAGCACAAAAATACATTCCTCATGCCCACTCCTCGAATTAAGTGTTTGAAAAGGTTTATTTTTTATCGATATCGTATTGATCGATAAATAAAGGCCATCACTAGCCGAAGACGCGCAACATAATAGCCATTTCGAGTGGATACGGGACCGTATTGGCATTGTACTAAATCTCGGCGTGATCTAGTTGCGAAAATTGCCAGAGATTGCCATATTATTTATCTATTTTCTTTAAATACGAGCTATTCCGGTGACGTAGAGATTTTTTTTCTTAAAAACCAGACTCATTGTTTTTTTTTTAATTTACGAAGGAGGTTTTAATGTATCGATTGAACCCGCATGTTTAGAAATATTTATAGGTACAATGCGATTGGTGCTTATAAGCGTTTTCTTTAAATGTTGACGTTTAGTTTATTTATGTATGCCAATGATCTTAAAATAAGTTTTATTGAGAAAAACTATTATGTCTAGACTATCACTATATCTAAAAACTAGGTATCTATACACGCCCAAAGTCAACACCCGAACAACAAAATCCCCTATTGACATAGTACTGAATTTTCCTATATTTTAGCTCCTGCCTATCCTGTGATCCTGATACAGGAAATTATTACCTTCCTTCCTTATGAATTTACGATTCGTGATACGTTTGACAGATTTAATGGTGTCTTATAACATTTATGGGTCTTATTTTGTTGCAAAATAAGTCTAGTTTGTGCAAACAAAACAGTTCCCTTTAGAGGCAACATTTTGTTAAAAAACTTTTTAGGACACTAATGGTTAGTGTCCTAAAAAGTTTTTAGTATACCTAATATGGAAATAGGTGGCACGCTGTCTCAAGTTTTTAATTATTACATAATTAACTATTTTACTATAATGGGTCTATTGATTAGAAGCTTGCATTTTAACAACCTATTTAAAACAAAATAACAAATTAAAACTGAAGTCAGGGACTCTATAATTAACCTTCTTGGTATAACAAGGATCGAACCTTACCGTAGTACCTTTTTGTTTTAGTATTATTAATTTGCGAGCCTTTTTTTTTAATTATTTTTGGTGATATTTAACTAATTGGAGAATAAGTTATGTCCAGAAGATTCTACGTGGAAGTACCCACACAGCCATTTCTTATATTTTTGGAGTAATTATTTAGCCTGAATGCTCACAAATAACGCGACTTAGTGTAAATAGAATAATTCTATAAATTGGCTCAGCCATTCCAGATATAATTTATATAAATGACAGAATGAATTCCAAACAGCACAGAACGCATAAAGAATTTTCGTATCACTATTTCACGAATAAATAATCAGAGCACAGAAAAACAAATCAAAGACGTATCATATTTACCAAAAAATTTAAAACTATTTGTCATGAGAACGACGCTTTCAAAATATATTTTATGTTGTATCTGAGCCAGATTTAGCCCATTACTGTAGATATCCGTGTTGCAACCGAAATTAATTCTTTGCTACCACATTAGCGTCACCTAATCTCAGTTTTATATGCAGTTTCTATTTAAAAATACGCTAAAACATTTGTATATCTTGAACCTCGGGCACGCTGCCACTGTATTATTTTTTTCAACGCTCTAACAGTTTTAATAAACTCTCTTCCATTGATGCTTCAAGACCCACGTTGATACAGGATTTGTTATTGGAAACTGCAATGTATACGAAATAAAAGTTTAAGAACGGCGTTGCTCATATTTCACATTTATTAGTCAGTTAAGATGTAGTCGTTCGTCATATTAATTTAATTTATTAAAAATTAAATGCCGAACGGCATTGAAAAATTGAATTGGAGGGAAAAAGCTTGTTACGATAGTTTGAAAACAAAACAAAAAGAGAATGACTATTGTTTTTGAATAAAAAGAAATATTTACAACTATTTTATTATTCAATATTTTTACCTTTATAAGAATAAAAATGCAAAGATCTTAAAAACCTGACTCCGAAGTATATTATACAATACATTGATAAAATTAATAAAAAATATATAATAATAGCATAGCATTAGCCTTTTTGATATTTTATATCTAATTTATTCATTCTTCATCATATGTACAATAAAAATATAAACATTATAAGGAACTATGCACATGTAATTGGCGGCCTTTTTACTAATAGGGATTTCTACCAGGCAACCAGGAATGTTATGACATTCTTCAATATTAGCGAAAGCCAAACACTGGACATTGTAGCGATTCAAACCATTTAGTATTCTCAATTGGCTTGTGATGGACTTAATAGAATGCAATTGCGATCTTCTGAGAACGATCGGTGGCCCTTGACTCTTGTGAACGAATATTAGTTGCTTAAATACATCGATTAGTCGAAGAAAGAAAGAGATACAGTTATTCCCGAACGAGTACATTAAAACAAAACACGAGACAAATAGAGAAATAAACACATTAGCATACTATTATCTAAGAATCTAAGAACCTAATGTTTTACGAAGTGTAATAATTAATTTTTCTCATAAGTTTTACTAATTACCTATCTGCGTTACAGAAATCGTTAACCTTTTCTTTAGAATATTAAAATAAAATAAAATTTGTTGTCTTCGGCACATAAAAAAATGAACAAAAATTTTTTCAAAAATATTACAATAAGAAAACAAAAGGGAACGTGAACGCCTGTATTGTCCTGAAACCGAAGTCCGAGACCGCGCTGTTTAAGAAACGAATCTATTGTAATTGTTTTATACATAAAAGATGTGCGTGTGAGTGTTAAAAGTAAATTTTCTCAATTGATTTTAAATACATATCCTATATTATGAAAGCGAGAGTAACTTTGTCTTTCTGTCATTCTTTTATATCCTCTGAATGGTTGTTGGTCCTTGCGGCGGTTTCCTTATACTTATCTGTATAAAATATAAATAGAACAGTAAGACCTCCTTCTTTGTAGTTGGTTAAAACCTTAAAGAATAAGATGCGTACCGTGTCATCGAGCTGACATCTTTATCCGCCGCACCGCTTTGCAAATTTAAATTCTCAGATTCGTCCAATTTGAATTCACGGTCAGTCAGTAGGTAATGCTCTTTCGGAATCCCGATGGACCGACGCGGTTTCGTAGATCGATTGAATGTTAAATTTATGACAATTGTTTATATAATATATTATAAGTAAAATAGTTTAAGCGGTTTCGACAACCGAACTGTTTAATACTGGCCGAAAGGATTTTTTACGATTATCGTTACCAATTTGTTAACATAGAACTTATTAATATAAGGGTTGTTGCTTTATTTTATAAAGCAGAAATTACATATGTTATGTTGTGTCATATTGTGTACTCATTGAGGCTATTTATTTATAGGTACAAAAAGTTAATAAGTTAAATAGCCCTGCAGTTTCCTGAGCCGTGCTTTTGTTGTTAATATTATCAAATCTTGATCTAGTTTGTATCTTGTAGTTAAAGTAATGATTTTTGAAATACCTTTAATTTATACTTTTTAAGGCATTTGTTTGAGAATCTCTATTCAGTGACAATAACCTGTACTGTAGTGTGTAGTGGTTTGTTATAGTCACATAAATTAAAAAGCATCCCCTTTAATATAGCTAGCGATATAATTGAAAGTTGTACTTCTAAAAATCTAGCATTTCATAGTACCAAAATGTCCCGTCAGTTCTCATGTTGTCTTTGAAGACTAACATTGTAAACGTCTTGACATTTGTCGCGACCTGGTTTTCCTTTCCGCAATACGAGTATTCAGAAATAAACTCCATCTGAATTTAGGTTTTGCATACAAATTATACGTACTGTATGGTGCATGTAAGAGATAGATAATTTTTCTTGTTAAATTTGGGACAGTGTTTTGTGATTTATATTCAATAAGATTTCTAATAATTATTTCGATTATTAGGTTTCTACATATGTATACATATCTTATATATTTAATAATCTAAAGAAGCATTTGTTTCGGGGTATGAAAAATATGAACGACACACATATTAATACTAGCTGTTGCCCGCGACTCCGTCCGCGTAGATTTTCATATAAATTTGACCCCCCTCCCCCCTTATATCCCTTTTTTCCAGTTAAAAAGTAGCCAATGACCTTCCCCAGGCTCTAGAGAGCATCCGTGTATATTTCATTACAATCGGTTCAGTAGTTTTAGCGTGATGAAAGGACAGACAGACAGAGTTACTTTCGCATTTATAATATAAGTATGGATTAAAAAGTAGATTAATAATAATAATATATTAGTCTGTGCTCTGTAGCATTGTTAAAGGTATCTAAAAAAATCTAAAGCGACTTTTAAAATTTTGGGAGTTACGTTAAATAATAATCAAAGAGCCCTATCATCTCTTCTTACTCGATTCTTCTTATTTATTTTAATAGATCAAGAGATTCAAGAAGAAGGCTTACATGTATGATATGCATAATATATGCGAGAGAAGCCGAGGCTGATCGCTAGTACATAATAAAGCGATAAAGGGCTGCTAATGACACCTTATATAATTCTAGAAGAAATAAGGTTTCTCTTTATACAATGAGGTGTCACACAACAATGCATCGTGGTATCAAGGACGCGCCATAATCTTGATGATACGGCAGTTGCATACAGAATTATCTTATGCAATAGACCTAGGCAAGACTTAGGAATTTTTGAATTGAAATTCTTTATCAAAGTCCAAGCAAAGTCCCATGACAACGGATAATTATATAATAGATAATTAGATACTTTAGCCAATTTTTAACCAAATCTTCTAGTATTTTCGTGAAGGAGTAAGTTAAAACCCAACATTTATATATTTTTCACAAGTCCCCCGAAGACGAGGCAGTATTTCTGACGGGATTCCCCACCGTCAAAAAATCTCTTACAGTTATAATATTAGTAAGAAGTAAGGACTAATATGCTTATTATTATAGGATCACTGGCATAAATATAAGATACTAGCTGTTGCCCGCGACTCCCGTCCGCGTGGACAACTTTGACCTTCCCTTCCCCCCTTATAACCTTTTTTTCCAGTTAAAAAGTAGCCTATGTTTTATCTCAGGCTCTAGAACATCTGTGTACCAAATTTCGTTCTAATCGGTTCAGTAGTTTTAGCGTGATGAAAGGACAGACAGACAGACAGACGGACAGAGTTACTTTCGCATTTATAATATTAGTATGGAGTATGGGTGATTTAAAACGTAACTTTAATACGAAAATAGCAATTCTCACTATAGTTAACGACTTTTTAATAATATACGTATCGCATTATATTCAATACATTGTATATATGTATGTATGTATGTATAAGCGTAACACAAAGCTAATAGAATTTTTGTAGGTAATTTCGTTGGTCCAATTGCATCGTCCGCGCGTAACTAATGACTTCCTATTCGACTGTCTGTCTGTCAGTATTGGGATTTGACGCAGTTGGTTTGTATGGAAAAGGAAATTTTATAAAATCAGAAAAAGAAATTAAAAGATTTTTTTGTGATGCCTAGGATAGATGTAAGCACGGTATATCACAATATTGTTATAAATAAGTTTTTAACTGTCCATCCAAAGTCATTTTACATGTTTTCATGTAGGGTAGGTAGTCGTGCTTTAAAAAAATCTATCAATTTGTACGAAAAAGATAAAGGGAGCTTTATCTATATCTTAAACTACCGAGGTTTTCAACGATAATAGGTAATAAATAGTTAAAGGAATAAAATAATTTTTAATAAAATAATTTTTATTAAAAAAACCGACTTTAAGCTAAAAAGCAAAAAATAAATTTGCTCCGCTCAAAGTAACACGTATTTCGATTAAGTATATAGAAATGATTTAACAGTTATTTTATAATTTAAAACTGATCATTTACTTCTAGAAATTAACAATAAAACCACTCGTAGTAAAATATTTATTTTAAAAATCCCACTCCACACTAAGCCATCAGCAGGACATCATTAACCCAAGTACTATTTCAGGCGACGGATAGTCGAAAATCTATTTATGTCATTGAAAAAAATCTTTACTCCGAGCGGATACGCACGCGTATAACTTTTTAACAATTAATCGCTTCCTTGAGATAGCGTTTCCTATCCGTGTCGAGATGTCGCTGTGGATAGATTAATATGCCACCGTGTACAATAGATGGGTGAAATGTTCGGAGCTTGTCAGAAATCTGAAGGAAGCATGGGGTGTTGTGTCTGTCGCGTTCAATACTCTGTAATCATAACAAAGTTGAGTTTTATGGGTCTTTTCGGGAAGAATTATGAGTACTGATAATGTATTGAATGATGTCTTTAATAGGGCTGACTAATCATTTGATCATAGTTGAACTAAGTTAATGCCCTTGTCTGGTGTAAAGACAGTTGTTTCAACACGTTTAAACGAAGATACGATTTAAATAGAATTGAATTAATTAAAATCGATTTAGATTTTGACGTCATTTGTATAAAGTTGTTTTATAGACATAAAGCTATGAAAGAAATGCGGCATAGTTACTCGTAAATAAAACATCACAACATAATTTTTAACAAAAAATAAACCGACTTCAAACTAAAAAGCAAAAAATAAATTCGCTTTCCAAAAAGTAATACGCATTTTCATTTAGTATATAGAAATGATATAATAGTTATTTTATAATTTTGAAGTCGGTTGAAGAATCATCAAAATCGTTTCATAAACGTCGAAGTTATCGGCGAACAAACATAAAACAAAAAAAAAACATACGGTCGAATTGAGAAGCCTTCCTCCTTTTTTGAAGTCGGTTAAAAAGACTGAGTGACGTCCTTGCGAGTCCGTCCGTGTGCGCGGAGGAACACCGGTGGGCTTTAGTCGGTAGTGACACGATTCCGCGCCAGTCCGACATAACCACCTCCTTCTCCCCCTAAGAAGGACGCAATATCCTTAATAGTAATGGGTATAGGTCAGATAATTCAGTTACAATACTTTTACTGACGTTACTAGTTTGTAGCGACCGCTACTAATGCGCCGAGTTCTGAATCGCGCAATATGACATTTGTCAGTCATTTATAGTACGCGTCACGAATCTTTAGCGCTGAACGAAACCTGCGCAGAAGTCAAAAATAAGGTATCGAGGTAACGGCGCGGCGCGAGATCGTCGGGTGCACGAGCGTCCAGCGCTAAACATAAATGACGCGTACTATAACATCTTTAAGATACAACTTCTAGACATCAAACCATATAGTCTGTGGTCGAGTAGTTAATGATCCTTCCTTTGGTACAGAGGAAGGTTGCATCCCTTCCTAAACAACTATATATTATATCAAAAAGTTCAAACAAACAAAAACACTTTCCCATCTATTTAAATAGTACAGTTAGTTAAAAAAACAGTATATTTTTGTTTAAACTAAAATACTAATCTTGTTTAACATACCAAGTAGCGTATTGAACACGAATGCCATAAATCCAAGTGAATGAGGCATTACTAAGCGGACATCTTTGCGGGGCGACCACACACTATGATACGAAAACTTTTAAGTCTTGTTTCTATTAAAATAGGACAAATTAAAAGGATATAGAATAAATACTTCTTGTTATTTTTGATATCAGAAAAAGTAGTGCTTTACTTTTAAAATACGAACCGTTTCTGGCTTCTGTCACTCTTGACGTTTTATTTTTTTTATTTTTTTATTTCTTGATCATGGATACAAAGTCCTTTAGAGACGTTTTCTTATGACAATTTGTATTGCCATCGTATAACAAATACCAATTATGTAAGTATTAATATGTGAAAGTTAAAGGAAAACAAACATCTCAATTAATACTGCATTCTTATGAAAGTAACCTTACAATATGTTATTACGAACTTTTATTTAAATACGTTAAACAGAAAAAAACTGCTTTTTCTATATTTTAATCTTCCTCATAAACAAACCCCAGATGAGCCAACCTAAGGGAATAAAATTGATAAGTCATTTAAAAATAATTATTTAACAGTACAAAATATAACATAACTAGATACTGTATTCAACTGGCAACTTAACCGTTTAACAGTAAGAATGGCTTATGTCAAAATCATACATCATTCCACTATGCTACATATAGCTACACTTTTAAATCGTCATAGTATTACAAAAGCGAAGCGAGCCAGTGATTTCTCCCAAACAACTATGATATACAATATCGTCTCCACACAGCAATCGTAATTTTAACGAGCTGATATAATATAAACCACATTTATTTGAACATAAAAATGTTTCCGTGGCACGTGGCGCGGAAACGGATACTTGAGTTTGCGGCGAAAGTTTGGACTAGGGAGTAGATAGCATAGAATAATAACATCTGGAACCGCAGTAAACCACGCAAAGTGAAGCCATTGCAAAGTAGACAATTTTGTCTACTTACATATATAATCGCTGCAGTGCAATGCTTCAATATTCGTATGTTAATTGTAGATTTAAATTTTTTCACATTTATAGGGCGAAATTCTTATAGCAGCAACATTATCGGTGGGCTTGTATGCGTGTCATCTAGTATAAAACGTGCTTTTTACACTTATACATAATATATACAGTTTTGGCTTCACTTACAGCGGGCCAATTATTAAGGGACTATCAGTCTATGCGTTATACGTCTATGGTAGAGAGTAGAAACTGATGAACGATGCGCATTGAGCCTCAGTGATTAATGTTTTTTAGTTTTTAAGGGCTACTCAGTTAAGGTTTAATTAATTTTGAGTGTGTGAGAACTGTAACTCGTGAGTAGTGTTGTCATCCACGTTTTTTGATTTTGACGGTTCTTCTCTATGGATACTGCCAAGTGTATAGTACCCGTCATTTATGTTTAGCGATTGACGAGAATAGCTGCGCATCGGTAGAAGCGCGCTCGTTGGTGCGAGAAAGACAACACGACTGGGACAACCAATCAACGCTCGCGCACACGACGATCACGCGCCCCGCGCGCCGCACCGCTACCTCGATACCTTATTTTTGACTTCTGCGCAGGTTTCGTTCAGCGCTAAAGATTCGTGACGCGTACTATACAACACGTTGAAAATAAAAAAAAGTATAATAGAAAATACTTCCCACATACATAAACAAACCATAAACAACAACAAATAACTAATATTTAATACTGTAAGTAACTATAGATTTATCAAAGTATCTTCTTATAGTGAAAGCTGCATCAAAATCTGTTATATTATTCCGTAGTTCCGTCAAACTGCTAACATATGGCACGTGGTACGGAAACTGATACTTGAGATAGAGGTAAAACAAATTTGTTTAGATTGACGATGTGTATTGAGTTCTACGTCATTAATGCTAAATGACGTCATTGTGCATTTAAAATGACTTCTTACTACATTAGTATTCATTTATTCAATAAATAATTGGCAGCTATGTTATATAAAAAATATTGCAAATAAGTATTTATGTACATACGTAGGTATATTTTTATTTTAAGCTAAGCTTAAACGATGTGTGTTACTGACCTATCGAAAATATCTAAATATCGCTATAAATTCAAAATCGTTCATATTTCATTTTAAATTTATCCAATAATAAATGCATCAAACCTAAACTGAAGGCGGCAATGTTTAGTAAAATTTTGAATTTCGTTAAAACAAATTAGTGTCTATAGACAGACGAATGATACATTGAGGGTTAGTGATAAATGCTTTTTATTTAACGATAGATATGTCCTGACGCGTGTTCCGGCACGCGACGAATTTATTTTTGGACTTTTAGATTAGATTTAGTCGATTTGAAATGCAATATTAAATTTGGTTAGGTATTTTGATAGTTAATAGATCTTATAAAAATATTGAAATAAGTGTGTGTTAGTGTTTATACATATACATACTAGCTGCTGCCCGCGACTCCGTCCGCGTGGACTTTCATATATAAACTTTACCCCCCTTCCCTTCCCTCCTTATATCCCTTTTTTCAAGTTAAAAAGTAGCCTATGTCTTATCTCAGGTTCTAGACCATCTGTGTGTGATGGAAAGACAGACAGAGTTACTTTCGCATTTATAATATTAGTATGGATAAATTCACACACATATCTATTGGAAACAACGCATGAAAAAGATTTTCAAAGAATAATGAAATACGATCTAGAAAATTTGACAGCGCCTCAAATATAAAATGGCGGATATAATGCTGTGAAATTGAATATTTTCAATGTATCAAGGAAGTAGGAACATTCAGTTTTAGTAGGATTATATATAAATATTCTAAGAAATGGAAGGAAATTCGTTTCCTCGCTAGAATATCGTTTCTAATAACATAATCATTTGAACATTAAATTATTCGCTTGAATGTATTTATAACAGATTTATAGCTAGCTCAAAGTGCATGTTTCATACTCGTATATATAACATAAATATATACATTATGATTTGTTACAATTGTATTGGATATGTTGTTATTAATATTTGAATTATTCGTTCTATTTCTATGTAACGAGAGTTGGATTGAGTTGCGCTTTTTACTGAAATTTTTGAATCGAAAATTGTTATGTAATAATTGTTAAAATTTTTAGATTAATATAGATTTAATTGGCATTTTTTATTCTTTAATACTTAAAGCTCTGAGCATCTTCAGACATTAATAAGAATAAGTGTTAACAAATTGGAAATAAAAAAAATATCTTAAATAATAAAAATAATACAATTTTTTTTCTAGTTAATTTGAGTAAAAAAGATTAATCTTATGTTCCTAAAATACTCACGGCGAACTATAAAATGGTATTAAAATTGTTGAGAATGTCTGAAATGAAATTAGCGATAGAAAGCGAAATAAAATTTTAATGAGCCATATAACTGTTCCAATTTCAAAACGGCTGTCCGTTACCGCTAAAGCGTTTTACAATACAAAATATGTCCAACATTAACATAACAAAACGATAGCATTAAAATCGTTAATCAGACGACAATATAAATCACTCGAATTACGTAATACGCAGCGCATTTTCTTGATTTTCAAAGACATTGAGTTAAACAGAGAGGGATGTAGGAGTTCTTACACACGCGAGAAAGAGATAAAGGTGTTCAATGACGTCACGAGGCGCGCTCGCATCGCTTCTCTGAAAGCTCACGCGCCGCCGATCTTCAGTCTTTTCTTAAGCTCTGACGCGATCGGTTGTGCCAAGGTCGCGTTGATTCCTGAAAAATACACGATTCGTAACTTACGTGCTAAGTGACTCTTAGTGATTCTTTTGTGTACGTGACAATAACAGTGACTTGTGGTGGCAATTTGCGCGGGATTTTCGCTCATTCTTTAGTCGGTAAGCGGATTTGTGTTATTTTGAGATATAATTAAATATAGAACGGCGGCTGTATGAAAATATAATTAGTTGAATATTTAAAATGATTCATGGTTAGCTAGAAACAGTTAGACGGTGTCGCCGGTTTAGTGTGGGGCAACACAGATGTTTGGATAAATACCTCAGGTGCACGTTTTTATGTTTAATATTTGGCGGTAAATGTTACTGGCTGAAAACTAGGGAATATGTTTTTAAAATTCGAACGTTAGGTTTTTATTGTAATGGCGGATGACTTGTTTTGGATTTGTTTACAAGTTTGTTTGAATTAATAATTATGAGTATATTGACGAAATACGTTACCTATTGAATTTTCTTATGTGTATTTTACTTTGGCTTATAAACAGGTACCTAATAATAAATAACAAATAGTACCTACGTAAGCCTGAAGAACTTCCCCTCCATAGTACAGCTAAACGGTGGTAAACAAAATACAAATTTAAAAATGTTTAGTCTGCAAAGACTGTAGACGTTTCTAAGACCGTAATTCAATTTGTGAGACATCCTATGTCGTTGACAAATTAAAAGAAATGCTATTGTCGTAGTTTTTAGACACAAATTTAAGAAGCACGAGAATGCTGCAGAATTACAGTCTACAGTTTTGATTTACTTTAAGTGACAATATTAAACCCACACTGTTTTCTTAATTCAGTCGATTCTAGTTTTGAGCAGATTCTATTTAGTATGGTACAGTCGCCTGCAAAAGTAATCGATATTACGATCAATATATCTTTAAACTGAAGTATTTCATCAGATCAATTAATTATCGATCATTTTAAATAATACAGGGAGTATTATTAAAATGAATAATGCTATAATTACGTTGACCTCTTTTCGCGATACTTTTTAATATACTATTTTAATGTTAATATGTATAGGTTTTCATCATTTAAATTAGAAGCTTTGATACTAACTTAGCATCGTTCGTCAACCGACTTCAAAAAAGGAGGAAGTTTCCACCGTATGTATCCTTGTTTTGTTTCAATTGTTTTAAACCTGAGTATTATGAATGAGAAAATTCCATAATATGATTGTATTGATATGATTGTTAAACAGATTATCATACTTATATAGACTAGTGGTATCATCATATATTCATTATATCTTAAAAATCGCCTATTTTTAGTCGACCTCAGTAAAATTAATCTAGAAATTTCCAACGATAAAGCTTATGTTTTAAATAAAAGCTTAATACTTGTTTTATGGTTTCAATAGTTCATACTGTAAAGTATAAGGCGTTGCGATGTTAGAGGCTGGGTCTGGCATCGAACGTGGACCCTTACCATGCATCCCGCGTTCAGTACCAACACGTGGTATACAATATGTTTTTGTTAGCACTGAGCAAGGCATGGAGTCGATATTAATGTTACGTTTATTACGTTCTGTTTTTGAAGATACATGAATGAGGAATTTAAGCGAGTTCTAAGCAATTTAAATAAGCAACAATTGTCATATATTATAATTATTGTATTTCAAAACTTATTACAAAGGTATTTGAAAACTTTTATTTTAAATAATTAGGTTTTCGATTCTAATTTTAGACAATAAACTACCAAAACCTACCAAACTATATGTATATTCATTATATTACAAACGAACGCGACAAGCATTTTAATTTTCTCAATCTATATAATTATTACAAGTCATAGTCACTTATAGCACTATAACAAAAACTAACAAAATAAATTAGAGAAGTCTCTATAGTTCTTTTGTTCTTTAATTCCTTACCTTCTAGCAAACTGAGAACACGTGGCGACAAAAAATACTCCCAAAAGATGTTCCATTGACCGTTTGTCTGTTTGCCATTAATTATCTGTTAAACAATAGATAGATACGACATTTAAATACGTTATTACATTACTAATAGTATAATTAGAAATATTAGAAAAACCGTCGTATTTTAAATATTATAGAACTATAGAGTTAGTTTGTGGGCTTGGACGCGTTAATTTAGGGAACTAATGGTTTGTATTTGAAAATTATTTTTGTATTAGACATTCCATTTATTAAGGAATGCTTTAAAGGCTTACATCACGCTGCAGCCAATAGAGGCGAAGTATCAGTGGTAAATTTCGAAATAATCAAGTTAAAAGAGTTTAACTTTAAATATCATGAACGCTAATTACTTTAAAAAGTATTCCTTTTAAGACCTTAATCGCGATCGCGTTAGAAATTGATGATAAAGAATTCGCGAACAGCTTTCAGTAATCTCTTTAGCTCATAACACATCTAAACGTTACGTATTAAAAGAAATAACTAGTTATTCGTTATTAAATATCATAATTAAATAGTATAAAACTAAGACGATTTTTCCCCCTTTTTTGGTAAAAAGTGTGGGACCCGTGCGAGTTTCTTACGCCGGTTCTTCTCGCCGGGTTAGTTCCCGTACCGATGGTAGGCACCATGTAGACTTTCTGAAGGTATTTGTTTCAAATTTACTCAGAAATAAAGCATATCATTTCTTTCTTCGCTTTCTTCTGTCTGTCATGTATGCTTAAATATTTAAAACTTTTCGTTTTTTATCAGAAAGAGTGATTCAAAAGGAAGCATGTATGAATGGGCGCGGCTTGTATTAGAATGTTTTGAAGTCTAAAAGATATAATAACCTTTAATAAATTATATTATGTTTAGGTGAATCGTGCACCGAAGTAGGTTTATAGATAAGTTTACACAGAACTTGTTTAAATGTTGTTTTTCAGTTTTATAATTTCACTACAGATATGTTTCTTTGATCATTTTAACGAGCGCGATTCTACCGATGCGCAGCTATTCTCTACCAGCGATAAACATTCGTGACGCGACTATGAATAGTATTTTAGGGTTAAGGTGATTTGTGATTTTTAATCCGTGAATTTCCTGTGTGTTTTACTGCACTAAGTTACAGAATAAAATTGCTTTCACGTCTATTTTGTTTATTTTAATTCCTTTATCAAAAAAACAATATATAACAGTAAATCATTTACGAGTCTAATATACAAATGTTTTAGAAGTTAAATGACACCACTCTTATTACCTAATTAGAGAAAATCAGATTTTAATTAATTTGCTTCCTTACATTGCGGTGGTAGGCACCATGTAGACTTTCTGAAAATATTTGTTTCAAATTTACTCAGAAATTAACAAGAATGTATTTTTCTCGGAGAGCAACCCTTTCTAATGTCATATATAAGAAAGGTTATGAGGATGTAAAGATATTCCTAAGTTTCTTACTCTTCTCGTAATCTACTAAATAGATTCAGATAAAATTAAGGATGCAAATATATTCTGGCCTTATTTAACACCACGCCCTCTTTGAGGCGAAAGGAGGCGGTTATGTCGGACTTATATAATATGGTACCACTATTGACGCAAACTGGTGTTGCGGCGACGGACTCACGAGGACGTGGTTCACATTCTTCCGCGAGAAATATTAGTAGGTACCTACTGGCAGTACTTACATTTTTTTTCAAATTTAATTAATTTATTTAATTCAATTTAATTTTACACATACAAAATATATACAGAAATTGTATGACATACAGAAGTATATTAATTGAGGGTTGAGGCACCCATAGTAGCTAAGAACTGTGTTACAGGTGCCATCGTCCCCTTAACAAGTTCATTGAACTAGATCTTCTTTGAGAAGTACCCTAAAGGTTCGCAAACACTCTATTGTTTTAAAACTGCACCTACTCAAGTATCTGAGGCATTAGTCATCAAAGCTAGCGTGGCATCGGTGGGTTTGTTCAATGTAGCGGTGACAAGTTAGCTCTCGGAAAGAGCTAGCTTATATTTTTAACCCCCGACGCAAAAACGACGGGGTCTTATAAGTTTGACGTGTGTGTGTGTGTTTCGAGGTCGTTTGTTAGGTGTGATAGGAATGTTACATGCTCAGTTTGTTTGCGTTTTGTGGGTGGTTTATGTATTTCATATACAGACTAGTTGAAACGTCTCGTTTGCCTCTTGCTTGCGGCCTCCTTTAATAATTCAGACCAGTTTGTTATCATTCCTTTTAAACATGATAAAAGTTTACCATAACGATACATTGAATATCTCGCGATAAAATGCCTAATTAAATCGTCTTAGGAACTCTTGGTTTTTTGTTTCAAATTTAAAAGCGGTTCAACCATTATAGTTTTTAAGTTTAATGAGACAGATTATTGCATTTGCTCCAACTATCCACGCAAGGAAGGATAAAATTAAAATAAAAGACTGATTCAAACTATTTTAAAATGTTATATTTAAAACATTGAAAGCGGTTCATCCACGTGCGTAAATCCAGGTATTGTGTGACGTAAAGATTTGATTAACACTTTTCCTAAACTATACCGTGAACTTTATATGTCTTATGTGTGTGCAAAAGTACTTAAATACTTAAGTAGGTACTTAAATAGTTGTACATGATGAATTACCGTAAAAAATTTGTTCGTTGGGTAAGTCGTTCATACTTTGCATTTTAAACTGCAGCCACACAATCGCGTAAGTCATAACGATGCTGAAACTCTGTGGAAGAAAAATATATTTCTTAGGTATCTACTTAACTCCCCGAGACCCCAACCCGCTGCGGTAAAACGGTATATGGTAAGGTTTTGGTCGGTACAAGTACGACAAAACCCATGGTCCTTTCCTCAAGGTTCATGAGGATTTCTCCACTTAAAAAGAAATCTACCTATTGCCTTATTTGTGTATCTATAGTTTACGCTTCCCAGGACCGCTATATACGGACCATTATACAACGTGTAACAGAAATGCGTGATAATATTTAAGGATCGCAAAGAATACCTAATTTTAAATGAATGTATTAAAAATTCATTTCATTTGAACTATTTTTATTATCAAGATATTGATTTTTTATTTCTATTGACTAGCATATCGATATTTAAATTTATCGACGCTACGACATCACCTTAGAGCTATCAGCTGTTAAGTGTCAATGACCGCATGACCCTATGACAATGTATTTCATTGAAAAAGTTACTGCTGCCTCTGTCATTAGAATTCGAAAAGTGATGTAACACTTTTGTTTTGATTTTCATATTATCGATTTTATTGATGAAATAATGAAATAAAAAATCTCAAATATGTTTATTTTCATGCGGGGACTTGTATATAGACTATCTATGAGCATCTGAACATTACGCAAAAATATTACCACACATTTCTGTTACACGTTGTATAGGTTACATACACGGCACTCGGCAGCCCTACCCCGTCATTAAGCGGTATGACGAACAATCAGCGATACATTACATTAGGTAATAAGCATTTGATACTTAAGCTTTCACAAGAGGCCCGATGTATCTGAGACCCAAGAACGCAGACTGAAGTGACGACCTTAGGCTTCCACACAGCAATCAGCAGCTCTTCATATGAGCTCTACTAACCTAGTCTAGTGAAGCATTAGCTTAAATAATAATCTATATCTAGACTAATATAAAAAGTTGAAGAGTTTGTTTGTTTGTTTGAACGCGTTAATCTCAGGAACTACGGGTTCGAATTGAAAAATTCTTTTTTTATTGAATAAACCATTTATCGAGGAAGGCTTTAGGCTACATAACATCACGCTGCGACTAATAGGAGCGAAGATATAATGGTAAATGTGGAAAAAACGGGGAAAATTATTCATCTTTGAGGGCTTTCTTTGCGTGCGCTGCGAAAACGGTTCAAGATACCAAAAAATATGAATGAAAAAAATTATTCCTCTTTAAATGATCTAAAAAAAAGTTCGCGACAGTATACGAGTATGTCTATCTTTTAAGATTGACTCACTATAACATAATAATAGAAATAGATCCGACGGGGACGAAGTCGCGAGCAACAGCTAGTAAGCTATAATCCATCGTTGGTTCCTTACACTTATAACAAGAGCTCTGGAGTATCGGAAAAGGCCCAGCGGCGTCACGTCGGTGGAGACGGTCAGCAGCTGCTGGGCAGCTTGCTCCAGCTCCACACACATGAGCTTGCCGCGCCCGGTCCAGCGGTACATTAGCTTAGCGACCAGGTACTTCATGTTGGTTTTCTGAAATAATCATAGCTGGTAACGGCAATTTTATGGACATACATCCTCAAGAACATCAGTTGTTGATAGGAAGAAAGGTCCAATTTTAGGGTGAAACTAAATTAACGAATTGAATAAAATTTTCTTAATACTATAATTTACTTAATGGTTGATTTTTTTTTTATTCTAAATACAGAAAGGTTAAGTATTAATGGACTAGTACCTATGCACTTTTTCTTTGATCAACAGTCATGTTATTATTGAAAAGGTTCTAGGACTTGTAAGTAGTGAAAAATAAACGCATCTAAACACTTAAGAGACATAATTACCTCGTTTTCAATCATTTGAAATGGTTCTAGAAACAGTAGAAGTCGAACCGCTTCAACGACGATCCAAGCTACTTGTCGAAACACAAACAGCCAGTTAACGTTTTGTTGATCTGATATAACAGATAAAATACGATTAAGTTATTGCTCATTATTAATTATTTATAGATAGGTATATATACACGTAAGCCTAGGGGAAAAGACCACGTCATATTTTTAATGAACAAAAGCGTCGGATTGTAGTTAAATGTTTTATCGAACTTTGCAATAGAACAGCTTTTTGTCAACAAACCATGAAAACCAAACAGCTGAACCATAGTCCATTATATCGGGATTCTTGTCTTGATTATAGGTAGTCTTCCTTTAAATAAACTTTTTTAAACCTGTCAATGATGTATATCTATACCAGTGGTTTTTTTATTATGATATTTCCCTTTTAAAGCACTAGAATCCGCTGATAAACTTCTGACCGTGGCAAGGGAGGATAAAGGGAGTCACTTAAGATCAGAAGAAATTTTTATTTTGTTGCCAACCTTACCTGCATTATTCACAGCAATCAAATGTGCGGCTATGAAAGAGCTCGTGTCCATCATCATAATAATATTATAAACGAACGCGAAGACGCAATAGAGACATACGCTTTTATTGATTTTCACAATGACGTCACATATTGTTAAGTACTGCTGATTCACTTTCCGTAGACGACACTTTCCTCGCTCTAAGTTAGATTCTTAAAAAATGAATTAATAAGAATATATATATATAAAGACCAATCGCAGATAGCAATGATAGAACACTGTTTTTGATAAACATTAATACATTTTTAAATAATTGTTTTTTTATTATCTTATAGTTTGTTTTTTCAAGGGAAAATGCTTTAGCATATTTACAATCCCAGAAAGGATTTTGGTTTTGTCTATTCCAAATTACTGAATGAGACTTTAGGGACATTTCACTTAGTTTTGTTGAGTAGAGAGTAACAAATAATTAAATGAATAATGTCTGACCTGTTTTGATCAGCTCCTTCAACTCGCCAGTGAGAACCTCTAAGGCTTTAAACACTTCAATATAAATGAAGATCACGAGAATCATAACATATTGCATAATTAGGAACTTAAAGGCCCCGATACAGGTGATGCACTTGAGGAAACCTGAAAAATAATAATGTACGACTTCAAATTATTAAAATTTTTATATCTATTACAACATTTATTTATGAATAATATGTAAGTGTTGGAATACGAGGGCGGGATATCATATTATTATATACATATATAACTAGCCCCGCCTCGCGGTTTTACGTGTATTTATGCATGTATTATACACACACCTTCTTTCATGACTATCTGATAATAATTTAAAAAATTAAAAAACCCGACTGCGTAAAAAGTGAACCAAACTACGTACCTAATAAAAATAAAACTGATTTTTTTTGTAGACTGAGACGGAACACATTACCCACCTTTGCGGCGCACAGTCGGGTAAAAAACCGCATGGAAATCCGTTTCGTAGTTTTAAAGATTTAAGCATAGGTACCTACCTACATAGCGGCAGACATAAGAGAGCGACTTTGTTTTATATGTATTAAGTAATGATTATGTCAGTCCCTTCGCCTGTTCATCCGAAGACCCTTAAATAACTTAGTCCAATGAAATATTACAATTTTAGGACCGAAAGTTGCATTTCTTAGAGGACGCAATTTTATTTTTGGGATATGTGGGGGAGGTTAATAGAAGCTTAACTTGAAGTTTGTGGGGTCGCCACCCTTGCCATTCGGTAGCCATTTTGAAAAAAGGGTCGAAAACACTATTTTCGCGATATCTCGGAAACTGCGTCTTACAAAAAATTTGTTAAGACGTAATTTGGCAAATTATCTTGCCTACAAATATGTTTATATAACTTTTTGCCTTAAATTGAAAAATTTATTTTTTGCTCTGTAACTCGTTTTTTTAAACGTTTTATAAAAAAAACCACCTCAGACCAATCTTGTAGAGGATCTTTTTATGAAAATTTTTCCCTATATTTTTTTAATTTCATCCATTTAAAACGCTGTTACAGCGCTCCATAGTTGACCTGGTTCGTCAATGGTCATGAGAATCCGATCAAAATTAAATTCTTGACTTTCATTTTTATTTTTTTTTTATTGTGAATATGTTCTTACAAATTTTGTTGTTAAACTCTTATAACTTTAATTCATAAATTTGATAAATGAAAAATATAAATAAAAATTTCTTTTGGGTTCTTTGGGAAGCTACAAATTAATTATTAATAAAATGTTCCAAAAGTGAACTATGAATACTCACTATTATTATTATTTAGTTCCGTAGTGACTTCCAAGATCTCTAAAGAACTATAGGCAATTACTATTACATTCACAATTATTGCTTCTTTTCTCTCTTTCTGAGCGTCAATTGCTTTAACATTTGTTATCTACAATGTTAAATTATTGTGTCCGTTTAAGTAAAACATATATGTACCTACTATCTTTATTCAACTAGGCTTCTTATTCGTTTGTTTTCCATTTGTTAACTTCAAAGGAGCGATCAAAATAACTATTAAAGATATATGTATTTTAGAAAATTAGACGGAAAATTAAAACTTTAAGAGTAATACGAATTTAAAAAAAATACCTGCCTACGCTCCTTTTCTATAATTTCAATACAATGGTCTTTTCAAACCAAGACATTTTTATGTAAAGGTTTCTTGAAAATAGGTCGAACTACAAACTAGCCGTAGTCCGCGATTTCATCCACATAAGATTGTTGTAGTATAGTACTCGTATAATGTAACTTTTCATCGATCCATGAATATTTGGAAACGGTTCAGTACAACTAGAGGTAACCTCGTATGACGTCATAATATCACAAACACCTCATTATAAAATTATAATTCTACTAACAGAAGTTCTTAGTTTATTAGATTGTTCCTTATAATTGATACAAAGGCTTTAATGGACTAAAGTTATATAGGAAGCCGATTTAATTACTGGGTGCAGTTATGATCCGCTTCCCGAAAGGGTGCGCGCTGGGTCTTACTCCGGTGGGTTTTAGTCGGCATGGCCCTTTAAAGGCGAGTCCGACATAACCCCCTCCTTCTCCCCCGAGGAGGACGCGGTAACCGTAACATGATTTCCCCCCGTAAAAAGGTGCAGTTATGAAGCTCTTTAAATATCTATTAAAGAAAGTTACATACTTATACCTATGTAATCGTGACTCGTGAGTGATAAGGCCGCCTATTACAAATGTTGTATCCAATGAAATGTTAATGTTGTATTTTGTAAGAAAGTTTGATTAAATAAATAAATATGTCCTATACCAATTTAAATTAATTTGGTTCTTAACAAAACGAAAGGTTGGCCGTCATATATTGACCCGTAGTTACCGCAGGGAAAGGTAAAAAAATGCTTACAACTAGAATGCGGCAACGTACATTTCAATCTGTTCCGGGCGCGTCGATAGTTAGGAGATCTAATTAAAAATATGGTACCATTTTTATTGATTTAAAAAGCATATCACGGTCTAAAGTACGTATGGTTCCCGACTTTATTAACAAGAAATAAAGTTTATTCAGGCCTATGAAAGGACTGTATTTTACAAAAAACGAACAGTAATTTATTTATTTATTGTTTTAATCACATTTTTTAGAGCTTCTCGCACAACTTACTAATTTACAATCTTTTTTAAAAACTTCATATGCCTCATCACAATTAATATCGTAATTAAAATAAATGAGGAGCTCATTTTTTATTAATTTGATAGATGCTCTTTTTCTATCATTCCGTCACTTAGCATTCATAACTGAAAAAAGTAAATGCTGAGTTGGCAGAAACAGAAAACAGATTTGAGACAATTTTAGTGGTTTTAAATTCTTCTGAAGTGTTTGCTTATAAATGGCTCCATTTTTGGCTGTTACTCATTTCAAGAAAATATTTGTCTTCTGATATTTTTATAAATTACTTCAAAATTTGTTAATTCTGAATTTGTTTGTGGCTGCACTGCACTGAGCAGTGACCGCTTGTTGACACACCGTTGACAACCCTAAAAGCCGCGTTCAGGATTGTACCTACTAATGAAATCAGCTTCCTGTATACATTCTACATTTATAAACTACTTACCTCCTGTAACTCAGTAAGATATCCGAACATGTTCCTTACTCTGTCACCAGATTTAAAAGGGCTCACCATGACGATACCCACCAGCAAGCCAAGTTGAGGCATAATCGTCGTCTCCCTCTCGGTAGGGACACCCTTCGTAAATGCGGCGATTAATTTTAGAACATACCGGCTTACCGCTAAGCAAACTTTAACAATAATAAAAATATGTTTTAATATCCATCTAGAATGTAATAATAGGACGAAACCACTTCTGTGAGTAACACAATACATTTTTTTTTTAATTTTTGTGTAATGTGTTTCGATAATTATGTTTTGGCCTAATACCTATAGCTATACAGTCACATACATCGTGGTATCCTATTGATAATGATTTTTTATATAACGAAGTCACGGGTATTCTTGCGGACTTTTACGCAACACTTGTGGACAGACCGGGTTGACCGCTCACTGCTCAGGGCACCGTCAAGTGAGTAGGCTTGTCGTGTCATATCTAATCAAGTTCAAGGGGGGGTATTTACACAGGATTTTGTGTCTCAAAATGCGATTAATACAATACATACTGAGCGTGAAGCATAAAATAAATCCATAAGCAGCACTGATCCTGCAATATATAGCTCTGTAGCCAAATGTCTCTGGCGTCAACTTGACCGGTGCGGCGCCGATCACGCGACACCATCGCAGGATGGCGGCCATCGCGCCATGCACCTTGCACTCTTGCTTACTTCCCGCCATTATTGACGCTAAAACTACGATTTTTATAAATATCCACACCGAAAACTTTCTGACACTGTTACTTTAAAGCTATATTGAATTGTTTGTAAAATCTTAATAAATACCAATTACCGCGACCGTAGGGTCGTAGGACCGTAGGGTAAGGCCGTACGGCCTTGCGAGGGTACAAAGTATCGTTTTATTTTAACTCCCAATGCACGACATTACTGTGATGGAGCGAAGTAAAGTCTACACATACTTTACTTAGTTGTATGTAAGTAGTAATTTAGCCTTTGTTGTAATTATTTGATTGCGATATAATCATTAAATATTGTTTATTTATACCTAGAATAGTAACAGTAGTTTAAAAGACTAATGCAGTGTTTTAAATATAACCTTGAGGAATTCAATAGAAAATTCTAATAAATCATGTCGATAATTATGTTGTAGTACCCCTACCACCACGGTGGTATTTGATTAAGATCGGCTGAAGATAGTATAAAGTAAACAGTATTTAATAAGACAATGTAAATATAACTAGCGCAAGCCATATAATTTTGTAGGATTTAATTAACTTTGAAAAATATATTTAGTCTTGAATATTCTCATTGACCCGTATCTTTCAATTCCATAAAGAGCAGGTACATAAAACATCTTCCAGTCTTGTCTAATTATGCAGATTATACACAAATTCTTGACATGCTTGACATGCAGACATTGACAACCTTATGATTATTGGATTTTTTGATTTTTTTAATAAACAGACTTCAAACTAATAAGTAAAAAACTAAATTTGCTTCGCACAAAGTATTACTTACCTATTTATATCGAGTATATAGAAATGATTTAATAGTTATTTTATAATTTTGAAGTTTGAAGGTACCAAGTAAATGCTACAACGATGTTCTTTAAACTATACAATATCGATTTAACCAAACAAAGTTATTGTTTTACTTACCACCGACTTCTGATATCCTTACTATGGGATCACTTATGAAGTATCATCTTTCGAACAAAAAAGAATCATCAAAATCGGTCCATAAACGCCGAAGTTATGGCCGAACAAACAAACAAAGCATATATGCGGTCAGATTGAGAAACCTTTTTTTAAGTCTTTTTAAAAACAGGACTTATGCCTACCTATTTTTCAACAATTTAGTATCGACTATAACGTGGATAATGTTTATATTATATTATGCTCTAGCAAAAATTACAATCAAAAATTGGATAATTTTAAACTCTTCACCAAAAATCTTAATGTACACCTATGTATACATCTCTAAAATATTACTTTTAACCCCATAAAATTATTCTACTGCAATTGAACTACTTGGCCAACAAACTATGATACACCAAACAAATTCGAGATTATCACCAAGACATTACACTTTTTTATTCTACTGCGCAGTAAATATTCTCATAAAACAGAAAGTATATTTTTCTCTCACAAAAAATACTGATTGTGCACCAATATTCCTAATTGTTACACATTATACATCTTAGTATCGGACCTCCATTTAAAACGGTTTTATACTACTTTTACGTTACTCTAATAATTATCATTGAAGAACAAATAATTACTTCTAAAAAATACATTTATTAATCTACTTCAAAAAGGAGGAGGTTCTCAATTCGTCTGTATGTATAATATTTTTTTTTATGTATGTTCACCGATATTTTTGTCAATTATAGACGGATGTCAATTTTTTTTGTTGGATAGAGGTCACTTCTGAGATGGTCCTATTTTAAGGATATCAGGGTCTCATGATGGGAAACCAGAGAAATCGAGGGTAACTTTCAAAAATTGTATGGGCGACTAGTCCGTTTATAAGTTTTTCAATAAGTATCTTATGTAAACACTTTAATTTTAATAGTCTGGAGTAGGTCTGATGATGGAGCCAAGGTTCAATCGAGGGAAATCCTCAACGATTTACGGTAGATACCTTGTGTTTGAGCTTGATTATTTTGTATTGATAAGGACTTTACATCTAGATGGGTTGTGACCACCATAAGAGGTCTGATGCTGAAGACTTAGGATAGCGTTAAAAACTCCGCAACGATATACAGTAGCTACCTTGTCTTTGGACTTAACTAATTTATATCGATAAAAAATTCGCACCCGTGTGGCTTAAAAGAGGGTAATTTTTAGCTGTTCATTAAAAATCTAACCCAAACCAAAAAAATTACTTTAACACAAAAAAGTGGAAGCCAAAAATAGGCAAAAACCAAAACGGGGGCGTCCAACAAAGGCAAAACGCGCTTTATTGGTGCAATAATAAGAAAAAATACTGCATTTATTGAGTGGACTGACAATGTTAACATTGTAGGAGTAAGGACTTTGTTTAATATATTGATGTATTTTGGTTTAAAACTTATTATTATAAAAACAGTTTTAAGGTAAAC
>DWAJ01001105.1:0-24907 GCA_018238005.1 Eurema mandarina
TAATTATACCTACATAAATTAAACATTAATAACTTTAAATAATAAATCATTGAATTAACTTACTTTTAAAGATACTTTTTTCTCACTTAAGTTCAATAACCTTTTATTTATACAAAGAAAATAAAAAGTATAATAATTCATTTTTACGTATATTATTGCATTGTCTTCTTAAGTTACTGTAAGAAACTTTATTACCAGTCTAGTTAAATATAAAATATATCATAATAAATTCATATTTAAACTTCTTCTTCTAACTATTAAATAGGAATTTATTATGTGTATGATTTATTGTTAGCAGACAAATTAACTTTTTGCTTCAGTCTCATAATTATTATTTATACACCTAACATTAAAAATATAGACGCTAAAACATTGACACTAATTTAAATCAATGACAAGATTTGTCATTATTTACTTGCCATTAATTGAAATTAATTGATCAATTATAAACTATTATATATTTATATTAACAGTTCTATTTTTTTGTTACAGGTAATACTTACTGTTGACTACAAACATCCTTCTACAGATAGGTATAGAAAACGACAAGGTGCAGTGCTATCACAACTGCCTACTGCGTCAAGGGTTGTGGGTTCGATCCCCACTCTGGAAAAATACACTTGTAATTTGTATTTGTATCTTCCTGGGGTCAGGATGTACATGTACATATTTTAAAAAGAATATGTATATGTAATTTATCTATGATGTAGTACCTAATTTAGCAGACTGTGTGAGTGTGTAGGAACACAAGCTATGCTAAGCGTGAAATAAGCGTCCCTGAATATTCTTATTATCATTAAGAAAATGAATTGCCATTAAAACACATCTAAGTTCATCGTAATATGTATATTTCATTAAATCAAATGAGCCGCAAACATTATGTTAAATTTATAACGATTTTCATATATGATGGCCAAGTCCAGTTCAAAATAGCCTTAAAGTTAGAAAAAAATAAGCCTCATTAAGTAACTAAGTTACATTTACGCCACGTATCGCAGTATTTATAAAACCTTTTTTGGTAATGTTTCTTTAGACTCGTCGGGCATGTATTATGCATGGCGACTCGATTACATTACCGTAAGACGAGGAAAACGATAAAAAACTTATTTACTGCGATATTATCAACTACGGAGAACTAGTGACTTTGAGAGACATTGTGTGGTTTTAAGATTATACTAGCTGTTATCCGCGACTCCGTCCGCGTAGATTTTCATATAAACTTTGACCCTCGCTAACTTCCGTTCCCGTAGGAATTTTGCAATATCCTGTTGCTACTAAGCGTTAACTTTACTAAGGTACCTTCATGCTAAATTTCAAGTGTCTAACTTAAACGGTTTGGATTTTTCATACAAAAGGTCTTTCCCCCATTAGGGGGAACTATAACGGGAATTATCCCGTTCCCATGGGAATTCCTTTCTTAGCGCACCTCTAGAGTACCTAACCTACGTCCTTTCCAAATTTCAAGTGCCTACGTTTAGCCGTTTAGGCTGTGCGTTGATATGTCAGTCAGTCAGTCGGTTTCTCCTTTTATATATATAGAAGATGCACATAGTGTTGCATAGGTGCCTAACACCCGAAATATAAGAACGCAAATCAAATATAAGTACGACTCAAATCAATTGACTTATTAGGCAATGGATTTGAGTCAAAAAGTAGTTTTAAAGATTTAAACATACATAGAGACATTTAAAATAGACCAACTTTGTTTTAGAGTATATAACGATGCATACATATAAGTTTCATAAATATTACAAAAGTTTATTATATTACCTTAAAAAAGCCATAGTGTTGTTACTGACAAGTCCATTCTTCCCGGATTTTATAACCAGTAGAATCCCTACAACGCCCGGGGTCAGACCGACCCTAACCGGTGTCAAGAGAGCCCAATAAAGCGCAGTTAAACCCCTATTTCCTCTATTAACACTAAGGGTTAGCGACGAGATATCCTTTGTTCCCTCATTGAAGTAATGAAATGAATCATTGCGATATTTTTCAATTATTTTCACACTACCGTTAGTGAGAGATTGTTTATTAATGGAGTACTTGAATTGTAATGCATTTTTTTATTTAAATCGTGCACAGTAAACACTGAATAATAAACTACTCTATCTACCTAACGAATAAATTTTATTTTCACTAACATGACTTATATGAAATCTTCATTATCTGTGGCTTTCAAGCGAGTAAAAAATATATAAGAAATACATGATAGTCTAGAAAAAATATGACCCAAGACACAGCTAAAAGCATTTCAAATAATTTATGAAAATTATACAATATCCCTAATTAAGGTAGGTACTTCTAAAATTTCTAATTTCAAAGGTTACTTTTCAAGTAAGAAACTTGAAACTATTAGAGGAAACCAGTTCAATCAATTTCTTATTGATGCTATTACACTAATCAGGTGCACTTGTGGTCACGTTTTCCTCCTTTTTATGTTCATTGAAAATCCACTTTCATCACTAAGGAAAATTGTTTACATAGTCAAAGACTCTCGAACGATAATTGAAGTGTAATTATGTTTAAATAAAAAATAAATATAGTTAACGCTTTAAGAGTTAATAAAGGTATACAAAATATTAAAACAAGTGTGAGTTGGACCAATTTTATGCCACCTACCTGCTAAACAATACTTTTTATTTTTTAAATCTCGGACCAGAGCATACTCTAAAGTAATATTAAAATGTGTGATCCATATGTCGCAAAGAACAAAAAATGATATCTGAAAATTACATTATATTAAAGGTATTTAAAATTAACACTATTCAAATAATTCTCTATCCTTTGACATTTTGACTTCTAAATACATATTTTAAGCATCACCTCACATTTTATTACACGCTACTTATTAGCTTCACCTGTATGTTTGTTAACAAAACAACTTCTAGAGTGACAGTTGAAGAAAACCCTCAAATAAATGAATCCAATCTTGAAATATCATTCAATTCAATCTACGTTCGAAGCAAAGACTTCAGCTCGCGATAAGACGTTGATCACCTCAATAAAAGCTTAATACCGCACTACACACGCCATAAAACAATTACGACTCACAAAATATATCGAATGTGTCGTTGACTTGGCGCTGGACAAATTGGAAAGTTCTAGAACGTGAAGTTTTGTTAGAGGTCGCTCGCCTCTGCTACTTTGTCGGGTTTTATTAATCTTTGCAAATTTAATCGATGATATGTATTAACTAAGTCTGAGAGCTGTAGGACGATAACAGGAATTTTTCGCTACCTTTAATTAAGTTAAATTGTTGTCAATTTAACTTAATTTAAAAAATATCTTAAAATATTAGAAGATCTAAGCATACATTTTTAATATTTATTTATTTATTTATTTGACAGACAAAGGTCACTTTGTTTTATACTCTGATATTTTTTACTGTTATCATCGCGAGCTCTGCTCAGCTTAAAATTCAGATTTAAGCGTCCCTAGACACCCAACATAATTTTCTTAAGACCCTATAATACAAATATTTAGTCTTTTATTTATAAATGCTTAGGTATTTTTAAAGTAGAAAATAGGATCTCGTTTTTAAATCTCAAGTGTACATTATGAATAATCAAACCCCATTATCTGTAAAGAAACGTGGCTTGAAATAAATCTATAATATAAACATTAATTGCAAAATGTGTTGGTAAGCGTATAACTCGATAACAGGTGACTCGATTTACATAATTATTTCTTTAAAATAATCCTGGATGTACTAGGATGGGTTTTAAGCACAAAAAATGGTAGCAGCAGGGTATAAGATTTAGGGTAGGATTACCACAGCGTAAACGAAGTCACGTTGGGCCGGCTAGTATTAGCGCTAGTATAATAATAATATTATGAAGACAAATCTATTCAATACTATGAAAAATAACACCTCACATTCTACAGACAAATAAGCAATAAATAAGGAAATTAGCATAAAATATGAGATTGACGTTGTAGTATATTGTGCTAACAGACGCGTCTGTCGGCAAACACATTAGGTGGGATTGGCTCGCTAGACGCTAATGTAATGTAATCTGACTATACAATGTGTGATACTAGCGTTGACTTGCGGCTTTGTTTAAGGATAGGATTTTAATCTCTATAAAATACCAATATTAGACGTCACTGCCTTGTTAGTGTGTTATTATCTGGATTTGGGCGGCATGAAAAGTGTTCTTCATACTACCAGGATATTACCCTCAACTGAATAAATTTAAAAACCCCCTGACAGACACGTAACACTTTTAAAAGTTAGCTGGACGTTGGACGCCAATGGTTCGATATCGAGATTTTGTATATGCATGTATGCTTAGTTTCAAATAATTATCATAAGCGCGATTCAGAACTCGGCGTATTAGCAGCGGTTACGGGAGGCCTTATAACCAACAATGGGCAGCCGCTGACAGGGTTACGGAAGGGTTATCAGCACAAAGGATCATGGTTAATTGATTGGAGACAACATGATCTGTATTTCCACCCCGAAGACAGATAATTCACCTTAACAGCATGTCTTTACTACCTTAAAAAAAGGGTTTTTTCTTATCTTAAACAAGTCTATACCTACAACAACAATTATATATATTAAACATACTATTACTTTAGACAAGAAATTTTTGAAATGGTTTTATGAACTATTTCTATAACATTTTAGGACTTAATTAATTTCAAATGTAAAAGGTTGATGTTTTCAAATTTAATTTTTGTTCGTAATAAAGTAAGGTGTATAATAAGCTCGCTTAAGCCTCCAATTAATAGGCAATTAACGTTTACGCAGAACAAAGCCTATTTAGTACTTTTATGAAGCTGTTAAGAACAAATTATCTTTTTAAGCTCCTTTGTAGGCTTTGCAGTTTATGAGCGCTTTTAGTATTTAGGTATATATTTATTTTGCCTCCGCCCATGGATTTTATCCGACTATATTATGATGTGTTGCCGGTTTTTAAAATGGATTTCGAGAAAATGAGTTTTTTTAAGAGGATTGAGCTGTATTGGGCAAACTCAACGTTATTCGGGGAACACCTAAAATGACTTGTTTTTTATCTATAGTTGATAATAAATATTACCTAACTAATGTATACTACACAAAATTAGCTAAATTAAAACATTTCTTTAAGGGTTAAATTATTCCCTGTTGTCCTTGTCAGCGTTTAGTTGTTGCTAGTGAAACATTTGAGAATATATTTATGCGTAATAAATTATTATTATTATAATAAGTCGTCAGTAGGTATATCTCTATAACTACTTAAAATTAATGACGCGATATTCATTACATATTTAAAAGCACAAATAACCTGGAAAAATAATTATAAGTTACTAGCTGTTGCTCGCGACTTCGTCCCCGTCGGATCTATTTCTATTATTATGTTATAGTGAGTCAATCTTAGAAGATAGACATATAGTGTCGCGTACTTTTTTTTAGATCATTTAAAGAGGAATAATTCTCTCATACATATTATTTTTGTATCTTGAACCGTTTTCGCAGCGCACGCAAAGGAAGCCCTCAAAGATGAATAAATTTCCCCGTTTTTTCAACATTTTCTATTATATCTTCGCTCCTATAAGTCGCAGCGTGATGTTATATAGCCTAAAGCCTTCCTCGATAAATGGTCAATTCAATAAAAAAAGAATTTTTCAATTCTAACCAGTAGATCCTGAGATTAGCGCGTTCAAACAAACAAACAAACTCTTCAGCTTTATATATTAGTATAGAAGTATAGATGTGAAAGTGTGTTTGATTGTTTGTTTGTCCTTCCTTCACGCCGTAGCTAAGCAATCATTCGACCTGATTTTTGGCATAAAATTAGTTGAAAAGATGGAGAGTAACATAGGCTACTTTTTACTGGAAAAAAGGGTAATAAGGGGGGAAGGGGAGGACAAAGTTTATATGAAAGTCCACACGGACGGAATCGCGGGCAACAGCTAGTTCATAAATAAGTATGAATTTTTTAATGAATATTTCCTATTAAAATTACTTAAGGGAAATTTTTTTTGTAAGAAAATTTTTTGATTAACGAATAAGATGTTTTTTATATCGGTATTGTCACGAAAATCGTAACCAGAAGTACAACCGCAGGGCTAGTGCTAACTTAAATGTTGTAAAAACATTAAAAGCACCACATTTTAATGAAAACGCGAGCTCAATTGATGGATTTTCTATAATTCACTTCATTCACATTGCATTTGACGTGAATAGCCCTGTTTGAATAATTTTTAAGTTCATTCCATTTAAATTCAATTACTACATAAAGGTAACCACTTAAAGATTAAAACCTAGACTTTTTTCCAACCCGGGCTCTACTTTTAGGTGTAGGTCGCGTCACGAATGTTTAGCGCTGGACGAGAATAGCTGCGCATCGGTAGAATCGCGCTCGTAATTGACGTATTGGTGCGAGAAAGACAACACGACTGGGGAACCAATCAACGCTCGCGCACCCGACGATCACCTTATTTTTCTCTTCTGCGCAGGTTTCGTTCAGCGCTAAAGATTTGTGACGCTACTTATACCTATGTTATATTTACGGGTTGCCCGGAAGAAATCACTTCTAAGTAATAAGGCCACCTTTTATACCGAACAT
Source organism: Eurema mandarina (assembly GCA_018238005.1). Taxonomy (NCBI): domain Eukaryota; kingdom Metazoa; phylum Arthropoda; class Insecta; order Lepidoptera; family Pieridae; genus Eurema; species Eurema mandarina. The sequence goes on from DWAJ01001105.1 coordinate 6,558, forward strand.
AGATTCATCTATACTTATATTATAAAGAAGTAAAGTTTGTGTGTTTGTTAAATTGTAAGGGGCAATCTCGGGATCTACTGAACCGATTTTAAAAATTCTTATAAAAATAGAAAGCCACATTTTTGCTGAGTGTCATAGGCTATATAAAAAACTGAAAGATCGAAAAGGATTATTAACATTTTGCCTAACTAACTGGGCACGGGTCAACTAGTCTATCTTCTATATAAATAAAAATGAATTGTTTTTCGTTAGTCTGATTAAAACTCGAGAAAGGCTGGGCCGATTGAGCTGATTTTGGTTTTAAAATGTTTGTCATAGTCCAGGGTAGGTCTATAGTCTAAACGGTGAGCAAATAATCTATATAAAGAAAAATGAATTGTTGTACGTTAGTCTGATTAAAACTCGAGAACTGATTGAGCTGATTTTGGCTTTAAAATGTTTGTTGTAGCAAATAATATTAAATAAAACCAAGGGTTGAATAAAAAGAGTAAAAATAAAAAACGTTATCGCTTCAGTAATTCTATGTTGTTTATAACGAACAAACAAATAGACAGTTTCTCTTATATAATAATATTATTTACTTGTTCGTAAACACTTCGGACAAAGTCTGACCGCAAGCCGAAAACGGATAATACATTCAGGGCGGGATTTGTTTTGACGTAGGTAATACGTAATGACGTCATTCTACCGTTTAGGTTACTTATCAAACATTATTTATTTACTCGTCAAAACAATTCCTTTGTATAGCAAAGTATACAGAATTTTTCTAAGTTGAAAAGTTTTGTTAATGTTATAAGTGTTAATAAATGTTTTAATTCTAGGATCTTATTAAAACTAGCTTGCTCGCGACTTCGTCCCCGTCGTATCTATTTATATTATTATGTTATATTGAGTCAATCTTAGAAGATAGACATATATCTACTGTCGCGGACTTTTTTTTAGATCATTTAAAGAGGAATAATTCGTTTTCGCAGCGCACGCAAAGGAAGCCCTCAACGATGAATAATTTTCCCCGTTTTTTCCATTATATCTTCGCTCCTATTAGTCGCAGCGTGATGTTATGTAGCCTAAAGCCTTCCTCGATAAATGGTCAATTTAATAAAAAAAGAATTTATCAATTCTAACCAGTAGATCCTGAGATTAGCGCGTTCAAACAAACAAACAAACAAACAAACAAACAAACAAATAAACAAACTCTTCAGCTTTATATATTAAGAAGATATTAATATATTGAAGACAAAATCATTTGGAATATTTTTTACTAAAAAACCTTCCTCTTGAATCACTCTGTTACATGCATAGTTTTAAGGATTAAAGCATACGTATAGGTCGCGTCACGAATCTTTAGCGCTGAACGAAACCTGCGCAGAAGTCAAAAATAAGGTAGCGAGGTAGCGGCGCGGCGCGCGGGGCGCGTGATCGTCGGGTGCGCGAGCGTTGATTGGTTGTCCCAGTCGTGTTGTCTTTCTCGCACCAATACGTTAATTACAAGCGCGATTCTACCGATGCGCAGCAATCGTCAATAGTTTCGTAATGGCGCTATGACGATTCCAGTGTTACTCTTTGCAGTCAAGTTAAATAAATATACGTTTAACATTGTTTTTGTCTTCTCGCTTATTAAATTTGGACACCTCATCTGTTACAGTAAATTCGAATTACTCCAAATCAAGATTCGCCTTACGGTTCTTATTCCCATGAGGTTCTGAGAATAAGACATAGAATGTAACCGGACTCCGTCCGTTTTCTTCCGCATAGATATGTGCATTGCGATCCAATTTTATACAATACCGAGATAAATAACATATTTACTGCTTAGTAATTACGGTGAGAATCTTATGGTTGTTATTTATTCCATTGTCGCGGTGCGTTTATAACAACGTTCTTATAAAGGCAATAATTGTAGATAACTAGCTGTAATGGCTCATATATTACATCAGTAATCACGAGGATTATTTATTTTATTCCATTCGAGATTCATCAGATCCGCTATTGATTCTGTGTTTTCCTTTCTTTTATTTTCCAATTTATAAGAACTTTATCTCCTAGCCACTAGTGATTCTTAATACTAGACTCCAAGTTTAGTGTCTTACACTAAATTGTAGCAAACATAAACATTAAACCACGAACGTAATTAAGTACATCTATTTCGCATCTTTAATAACCAAATACATTGAATGAGATCTACGATAACACTTATGAATGATGATGAACTCTTTAGCTCTTCGCTAAAAACTACAACACAGAAAATGGCAGTCGTAATAAAAATGAGAAACAGTAGTGAAATCACGATAAGTAAACAATGCGATACGGCGTTTCTTTATTGATTAATAACTACGGTGATTGAGCAACTAGATCAGCTCGATCGTCCTTACTTCTGTTCCGAGTTTGTTCTAGTTGCTAAATGAAATTACTTTCACTTCGCCAACAATTTACTACTAACGCTAATATTGAATAACAGCTATGATGCGTGTGACATTTTCTAATTTTCTTTTCTAATTGCGCCCTGTGGTTTAGCCCGTATACAGAAAGAAATGCACACCTACGAAAAAAAATTAGAAATATGACCCGTGCTTATACTGATATGTTTTTCAACTTAAATATTAGTATAGACAAAAAAACATATATGCGGTCGACATAAGAATCCTGCTCCATTTTATTGAAGTCAGTACAAATATAAAAGTAACTGGAAAGTTCTCGAAAATTGGACCTGTGTAGCATAAAACGTCTTCAAACCAGACCGATGATATCTAGGTGTCTCTGGTCATTGAACCTCGCGAATTGTCCACTACAATTGTCTCGCAGCTGTCCTGTCCTGGATCAACCGTTAGCGCTAATTACAACGGCTACTTTATTTTATAGCCCTTTATACTTTATGACACACATCCGCATTTACATGTGTTCGTGTCGCGTACTAATGAATATTGTACATCTGTGTGCCTATGTGGGCGTATACCGCTTTATAGAACAAGGACTCGACCCGCGTAATATACCGTATTTAAAAAAATATACTGTACTAGCTGCGCCCCGTGGTTTTACTTGCATTTATACATGTATAACACCTTCATCTTGAGTCACTCTGGTAAAAAAATCACATTAAAATTGTTTGCGTAATTAAAGATTGAAGCATACACAGGGACAGGCGAAAGAAAGCGACTTTGTGTAATACTATATGAACAACTAGACAGTTTTTTTTTTTATTAAATTATAAAACTGTTTATGTTAAAAAATATATGGTACAGTAACTAAAAACAAAGTAAGTGTTAAATTAGAAAAACACTTCACCAGAAGAATGATACCGTCACGCAACGTTACCTTGCCAAATATTCCTAAATGTAAAAACATTTGTTTTCAAATTGAACGTAAACGCCATGTTGTACAAGTAGCATATTACCGGTAGTCCATATTTCATTGCCAGAAAAATAAGTGCGTCACGGAACGTTACCTTGCCAAATATACCGTAATGTATCTGAACTATTTCTTAATTAATGGCTCACAAAGATTTATCAAACGTGAGACGACTAACTTCTATGTTTAACTAATTTACTTCTTTCAATTGCGAGGAACACAATATCTTAATATGTATAAATTAGGTGTCACGTTGTTTGTTTTACTTATTACGTGTTGCGATTGCCTCCTAAACTACTGAACTGATTTTAAAATAATAATTTGCACACCGTGCAGTTTGACCTAACTCAAAAGATAACATCATAATATATGTGAGGGAAGTCGGGGCGGGTCGCTAATTACTAATTATTTTTATTTTATTTTATTTTTTTAAAGATACAAGTATAAATTTACATAAAAAACCTCGCCAAACTTTAAGGTCTGAGGGCGAGATGCGTTAATATGTTGTTCTATCTTGTCGTATATAACTGTATGGGTCGCTTCATCTAACCAGGTATTTCAAAAGAAACATCTAGCAAGTCAATGTAAACAATACTTTAATGCACGATATGTTAGTATGTTGGTCGTATTTCCACGGTGGACGAGCAAGTGACGTAACGACGCATCACTGCACAGTACATTGGCTATGTAGGTGCAATCTGCACTCTCTTGGATGCAACGAAATCACTTGATAACTCACTAATGAATATCACAGTTTCACACTTGGAAAGTATCGCTTTCCACCAGTTTTTATGCTAAAATTCCATTTGAACTTCGAAGGTGATTTCATGGACAATAGAGCTATCAACATAGTCCAAACTTCATAGTCGGTCATTTTTACTTTTTTAGCTGTTATTAAATGATGCTAGTCTAGCCGCCCTGGACGGGGTACAAGCGTATTCAGTCCGTCAATTTTTACGAAAGTCAACTGAACTATAGATTTTTATTATGACAAACAAGTATTTGGCAAAACATTACAGACCTGAGCCTACGAAAACGGCGGCAGTATTAGCATTCATTGCATAAATATATATGTAAGAATTCCAAAAACTCGACCCATTGAATGTTTGAACTTTAATATTCCTGTGTCGTTGTCTCGGCTACGTGATCTGAACCCTTGCCTTGTGGTTCAAAACAATGAATTCATGACCAACTTCCAGTCTTCGTGAGCTCACAACCGCCACTTGAATGTTAACACGTTTGAGATAAATGTTACCTATTAATTGATTGAAATACTTGTGGATAGGAAATATTGGTGCTGTAGAACACAGGGCTTGATTGTTGAATAACTAATAACCGGTCTATTCTGTTGTGTCGTGTTGTGTGTGTTACAAAATGCATGATTGATTGATTGATGATTTAAGGTAGTGTTTTAGTGGTCATACTAAAGTTAATTTTAAAATTATTCAACCAAATAAGAAGCTTTATTTAAATGTCATAATATATCTTTGTTCATAATATTTATTACATACGAGGTCATACATAGTATTTAATACAAAACAATAAATTACCGCCGGTTCGTAAAACCGTTTCTGCAAAGAACCGGCAAAATACTGATATTTGCTTTTTTAAATTAATAAGGTATACAATAATATATCAATCTATTTGAATCGTGTACCATTGACAAAAATATGAAGAAATATATAACACCTCCTTTGTTGGACACTAATTAAAACAAAAAGTAAAAAAATATCTTCATTAATGCATTACTATTTCCGCTAAACAGCAACCGTATAAAATAAAATTGACACACTTAAAACTGCCAGGAAATCAGTCTGTAATCCTAAACGTCCTACATAAAGAGCCTACGACTACTCGGGGCTTAATGATTCAATAATCAATGCAATTATTGTAATTGCCATGTTGTACAATTTAAATTAGATTATACTCGATAATAATATATTATTTACGATTAATATGATGTATTAAATTGACGTTCGATGCTTCAATTTGCTTTTAACGTATAGCGCCAGCCACCATTTTAATGAACTAGCTTGTATATTTCTAAATTAACTTTTGAAATTGGATATTATTATTGTTTAAGAACTTGTTTGTGTTTTGTTGTTTCTTTATAGCTATAAGTACAAGCTTTTAAACATATGGTATTCAATACTTTGTACACAACTTATAATCACGGCTTTTTATATACTCGCCTACAATGTATGGTACATGCATGTAATACATAATGTGACTAAGGATATAATATCGTACAAAGACATGTAATTACTAGAGCACATGGCCGTAATCCAATTAAGCAAAGCCGGTACACCTAGTTTCATTATGGTTACCGCCGGTACTATGTATAATGAAGGGAATCTGAGTACTTTAGAGAGATCGAGGTGCGCTGATAATCGAATTAATTCCAACTGCAGTGAAGCCGACAAGGGTTTAACTTAGTTTATGAGTATGCTCTTACCGTGCAACAAGTTTGCGAGCGTCTTGAGTGCTTTGAAATCGGTTAAGCCATATAGCGCCGTTCGAACTAGAATGCAACGTAGTTCCTAACGCTTTATTATGCTATGCACATACTGGGAGTAGATGAACCCAAAAAAGACTATTATTGCCTAACACCTAGACAACAACGCTTAAACTGCTACGTGTCAGTCACTAATATAATTAAAACTAACAGGTACAAGGGATATTTTAAAAATGAAACGATACTTAGCTAAAGGTTTAATAAAAGCATTCACGATCTACACAGCTTTATAATAATATATTCGCGTCGTCCGCAAGTTCTATTAGCTATTAATATTCTCATAACTAGCTTACTAAAATTAATGCCCGTGCCATCGATTCGGTTATTGCTACTCGGATCAATCGCTGTGAATAATGTGTAACATATAAATTATATCATTGTGTATGCCAGCGGCTGGCTGTCGCGCGACGTTATTTACATATTATAAGCCGTTGTTCCCGGCTCATTCATGGCCCAGGCCGTTCGCCCTGATTTATCACCTTAATTTCATAAGTATCTCTTTGTAATACGTTCAACATTACATATTAGGGACTCCCATATTCCACCTTTATGGCCAGCCAGTTAAATATTAGTTCCAAGCTATAAAACCCGCTGCGGAGAAAATTAAGATTTAAAATGTTGTCCAAACGTTTTTTATCGTAAGGAAGTTGTCAAATCAGAAATTGAAACTAAATTGATATAATATTACAATCCATGCAGAAATCGAAACAGAGTTTTTTTCGGCATCTAATTCAAGGTTTCTTTCAACAGTACTGTGCGTTTGCAAAAGCATTTCAGAGTTCATTGGCCCATCTCATAAAATTCAGTTACACTCGATTTGGTAAATAGATAACGACTATTGGAACTCGATCTTCTCCCCGCTTTGCGATTTAGTGCGATATAATAAAAGTACGTTTCTAGAAATCTGTAATTTGATGTTTTGTTTTAACGCGTGTGAAAACCCACGTACCTGCTTTGATATACGAGAATGTATATGGAATGTATGGTGTATACGGGTGTATTATAGTTTATTGCGTTGATATTGTAAGTCGAGCCGCAATATTCACAGAGAGCAGTGCAATCTGACTCTTAATTCTCAGCTGGCAATACGAATGATGATTATGGCATTAAGCTTATGTTTTGAGGTGTGCACGCTAATCTCCTCTCTGCTGCTTCTACAAATAAAGGTACATTTGGCCTGTCGATACTTTCATAGATACAACATTATTCTTAGAAACAGTTCTCTTGGCAGTAGTACGCGTGACTCAGAAGTGCGCTTCCATGATTATCGTCGAAGCTAGCTGAGATTTGAAGAAAAAATTGGCACCGTACCTACAAAAAATGGACGCGATCGGGATCGTGTTTCTCAAATGGCTCATTAGAACGCGTTAAATCTTATCTGAAAAGGAGATGCGGTCTGTTTGAATTCGTTTCGTCATTCATACAGTGTTTAATGGTTGTATAATATCTAGATTTATTTTTAAAAATTCATCCTATCTCTTCTACAGAACAGCAGTTAAAATATTAATGAAGTTTTAGTCAAAAAACTGTGATGTTAATTATTTTATTTTGAAGTTAAACGTGGAATTTAAATAAATGTTTGCGATTCGAATATCGTTGTTATTTGAATAGCATTGTTATTTACGAATGTAATCTGATTTTCATAGTCGATGGGTGACGCAGTTTTGCGTACACCTGTAAGTTGTAACATTGCACGTTGCGTTGTGGTAGGTAGAATACGGCGTACGTGAGCTTGCCACGTGGCTCAGGGTTGCCAAGACACATAAGATAAGTTTACTCAATAGTAGCTACGTAGAAGAAATCTCTAAACTACATATATTGGAACAGACATAGACGAAATTGAACCATATATGTAGCTTATATTGCTTAAAGCAAGTGACTATAAGTATAAATCTTCTATTCCTACAAACCTAAGATATAGAGAGATAAATATCAAATGTAGGACTTGTATTCACTGAGCTTATGCTTTATAATATCAACTTTATATATAAAAGAAAGGAAATTCATTAAAACGTGAATGAAAGTGGACGAATCGAGTTCACCGATAACCCTAGGTGTAACATCGCTTGGAACACGTCGGTGCTACCAGTTAGTAAACATTCACACACGCAGATAAACATCTTTGTAAATCCGCACGCTTTTACAATATAATTGGATGTATCGCGGTTACCGAGAACAGAGACTGATTCAAAAATCAATTGATTTGATGATCGTTGAAATAAGATGCACTGGTGTACTGTATTCATGTAATTAATTGTTATTGACAGTATTAAATGAGATCAACACTCTGAGTGCAACATCATTCGATTATTTGAAATTAACGAGCAATAGAAAATTTTAATGTCTCTTCTTATGAGATGCTGTATTTCTTCAAAAATAAAGCTTGTATGAGTATCTAATCATCTAATCTAATATTTGGTAGATTCAGAATAGCTTACCTCAAAACTTTTAATGAATTTTATTTATGCCAAGTGAATAAGTCTGTTGATGAGAGGAATACTAAAAAAATACACCTCTGTCTCATCTTTCTTTCTAATTTCTTCCTGAAATTTCTCACATATGTGACTGGGACAGCACACATGTCAATTAAGTAATAAAAAAGGGATGTAAAAATGAAGTTTGTCAAACTTAACTTGTACTCAGTATTGTCGACGACCACCCTATTATTATCCCACTTATAAGTAGCGAGTTTCCACATATAGGGAATCAGAATAGAATTCAATTAGATCGCAGCGTATTACGAATTGACTGAGCGGTTATGCTGTTGAATAATGAATGCTTGGGGTTCCCATTCACGTCACGTGTGCTATTGATTTGCTTTCATGTTACTCGTATTATTTTAATAAGGTTTATTCAACGGTATTTACGGATCATGTACTTTGCATTTGATAGCTTCAGTTATGTCTGTCTGTGAGGCTAACGGAGCATCGTTTAAGGGCTGATCAGCAAGAGGTTTATAAAAGCAATAAATGGTTTTAGGATAAGAAGTCATTTCTAAAAATAACTGTCACCGTTTCCATGCCTTATGGTTCAATGCTAGTCAATTGAAGAAGTCGTGGTTGCGCAACACATTGTAAGGGACAGGAATAATCGAGGAACACTTTTCGCAGTTGGCTAAAATAAAAGAGGTGATGGCTTCCGCAATAAGGTGACGAGACTTGTAATAATTGAAAAAGCGAAAACTAATTCAACTATACATAAAAGAAAATATCTTTGAAATTCAAACTTATTCAATAACAAACCAGAAACACATAAGATAATTGACAAAGCTCTTTGTCTTGTGTTTGTATATTCCTGAACGCAATTACTTAGTATCAGGATTCATTCAGAGCGTCATCTACATACATTTCAATTCCCGAACGTTGCACAAGAGCAGCCAAATATACCGCTCACAATTTAACAAATATGCATTTCTCATTAAAACAATCTAGTTATTGTAAAGCATTAACCAGTCCTTTGTTATATGAAAGCGTGGGCCAACCACAGGGGCGGCGATTTGAGCGAGCGTTGAACGGTCAACCGAAAATTAATTAACATACTTTGGTGTGCAACCGGACAGGTGGCCACCCACCGCCCTGTCCGATACGGATATTATTTCTCCATTTCCCCCTTGCAGTTTATTTGATGTGCGTACTCTACTGCCGGCGAATGATTCATTTTTATCCGTAGGGATTGTTTGGTTGAAGTCTTCCGTGATGGCGGGAAAACGATTCATAGACTAAGAATAATCGCTACGAAATGTTCCTGTTTCGCAGGGTTTTAATACATGTATGGCTATTACTTGGTCATAAAATATATCAATTATACCTATACTTTTAGATTAAAATGTAGTTTATTTCAATACACATTAACTAACACCATCTGTTTGAAAATGTATATATTACAATCGTAAATTTAATTAAAATTCATTAGATTTATTTTTCAATCTTTATCTGTTCAAAATAATTTTGCATAAAAATGCTATTGGAATTATAAAACACAATACCTCCTTTGTAATTATCTACACCTTTTTGAAGCTTCCTTGATTATTAAATTTCCTGTTATTAAAATTAAAGAATTCTTTTCCCATTCACGTGTCGATATAAATGGAAATAATATTTCGACGTGTATCAAAAGAGTTCGCATTGCAACGTTTTAATTAAGGGAATTGACGGAATTTAAAGTGTTTTTCAATGGAATATTTCATATACGTGGAATGAAGACTTGTTACTTATTGGTATACCTACGTAAAATGTAAAAGTATTGTCCGTGGCCTATTTACTTTTTAAGTAATTAAAAAATCCAAGCCCAACCTTGCTCTGCCAATTTAGGATTTTTCGATACTTTTAAATTGTTTTCGTAATAAATATTTTATGAATTCACGAGGCGTTAAAATTCACGACATTGATGTTTTATTTATAGAAAGTCTTTAAATTAACGATAAGCAAGAGTAGATTGTCTCGTTTTGGGAATCAATACTTTCACGATTTTTATTTTATGATATTGTCTTTTTCTTCAAGTTCAACATTATCTTCTTCTGTTATTTTAAATAAAATGTTTCATAAATTAGGGAAAACAAAGCACACTACTATCTGTAACTATTATATAACAAGAAACAGAAGCCGAATTTTGCCTTTAACTTGGGTTAAGTTTCCTCACTGTACATACCTTTGACCGAGGTAAGTGCCACCCCTTTGGTCTAACAACGGTTTAACATATTAAACTTATAAGTTTTAAATAAAGGATATTTTAGCATCATTATAATGAGTTCTAGTTTATAATTAGAAATATTATAATGCTTATTACAAAAAATGAGCTAAAGTATTTTTGTTGCGTTTCAGATTCTTAATATGATAGAATAATATGTACATTTATTACATTCTCAACAAGTCATTAAAAACAATAATTAATAGTCACACAAAATTATTGGTTTTTGATGCAAATTACGTGAATAAAATTGAAATTAATACTAACGTTTCTTTTGGAATTTTCTAACACTGTTCCCAAAAGTTATGGGCCTAACTCTGTATGCATATAATTATGAAAGTAGGAATTGATTAGAGACGTTGAGCTGTGAAAAAAGCGTTTTATTGCCTTCACAGAGTACACGCGATAGAGTCTAAACGGCACTAAATTACCAGAATTATTCCGTACTTTGGTATTAAATGCATTCCAGTTAAAGGAATCGCGTGCTGCTGTTTCAGCGAAGGACACGAGCCTTTTTCATTTCATGTGCTTTTAATTTACTTAAAAAATCGGAACTAAAAGCATTCTGGCTTTCAGTTTGCATGCGCTGTTTAATTGTCTTTTTATCGCAACTTGAGCGGGCTAGTAATTAATTTCCTTAAACTCATCTAGTTCTTAGAGGAATAAACACAAGCGAATGTGTTTAAATCTTAGATAAGAGTTAATTATTCATAGAGTAAGTACCAAACTATTCTTTGAATAGTAGGCACCTACTTTATTTTATCCATGATTTATGCTCTGTAACAGACTATCGACGATTTACCGTAAGCGCTTCCCAAAGAGCGAAACGAGAAAAGAAAACCAATTTTTGTCCCCTTGTCCTGTTTTACCCTCATGGCAGCGTCAGATATTCACTTACAGTCTCTTAACTTATGTATGTGTGACTACAAATAAGGAGAGATTAAATTGGAAATTCTTATCTGTTTGTGGCATCGAGATGGAAAGTAGCGAACGAATGACCTGAATAAAGATTCACATGATGAATCACAGAATTGCATTCATTTATTTTAATGCCGTACAACCCATGTCGGTATAAACAAGCGGTTTGACTTGAGTTTGCGTTATTTTTATGATGATTGTTCTATGAAGTTTATGGCGATTATTCAATCGATAGAGTTCATATACATAAACAAATTTGCTGTTCATACTCGTTTGTTCGTAGACAGATGTTTTTACGGTTCAGTTGCGCACTTGCTGACCCTTTTATTTTGAGTTGGCAATTATAATCCTGATGCATTAGTAAAATTTTATACTATTGTGACCACCGCCTCACTTTTATATAGAAAAAATATCAATGAGTAGTTTATATCTGCGAATGAATAACGTACTTATATAGGCTTCTAGACTGGGCTCAATAATTTGCATAATGAGTCGATGAGTGATATAATTTTGTATCTGTGAAGTTTCCTGTAGTCTGTACGATGGTGGGAAAAATCTTTAACACTGTATTAACATCGTAAGCGGGTCACAATTATTAATAAATATAAGATGTATACATGAACAAGTGTATACTAGAAGTACCATAGAGGTATTAATGTATGTGTAATCTGTTCATTGACATTAAAGGTTGCGGTTTGCAGAGGTCCCTGTTACTTGATTCTTGTTAGAGTAATAACGACATTACAATTTTATTTAATAACTTCTTCATGGAGGAAATAAAACTTGCTTTACATTTACGGTTAGAAGAAAACGTTCTTCGTACAGAACATTCAGTTTTGTCATATTAACTATGTCACCGTTATTTTATATGTAGCCTTCTAATACATTTAAAAGCCTAGCGTTATATGATTATGCATTAACCGCAAATCGATTAAACTGTTTTTGTCAGTATAAATAGAATGTATAGTTAATGGCTAGTCATTATAACGAAAATGTACTTGATCATTATTAGCTGTAATATAGCTTGAAATAATGTGATAACTATAAACATTAGTCTGACAAAGGTCTTCATTCACTGTGACTCATCAAAACCACATATACGTAATTAATTATATATCGAATGTTTCATTATTGCTACGTGATTTTGATGCAAACGTATATCTGAATTACGCATGTGCGATTTTAGAATTGACTACAAGCTAGAACAACTAATATTATAATAAGGATAATACGTTATTGACGAGCCTTTTACGTCGGGGTTAAGCTACATTTCATTATTGCTTCGTATTTTAAAAATAATCAAAGCACTTAATAACTGTGATTAAAACGATACAAATTGAGTGAGATGTTCGTAATGTTCATCAAAGTTAGTAATATTGAATCGTGTAGAGAATAATGAACGCCGAGATTCGAACCGCCCACACCACCTCGCTAAGTACCGACTGCCGACATAATTTAGCCCGATCTTACGACTTCGATGCGCTAGTTATTGAGAAAGTTAAACATTGTTGGATCATTATGTTTATGGTAAATTAAATATCTTAGTACGTCGTTTCGATGATTGTTAAAGTTACGAATGCGCTTGCTAATTCGAAACAATGCATTGAACTGTGTGTTACTATTTTGTACGTTACACGATATTTTTTTCTAAATTCAATGTTCAAAATATTCAAATAATTAAATACAGGTTGGTCGAATATGATCTTTTCAATGAAAGAAGATATTAAACATTGAGAATACAACTATGAGTACGATATTTTACTCTATATCACATACTATTTTTGGCCTACGAAACAGGTATTTTAATGTTCTCCAGTAAAAATATTCTAGTAAAAATCACCGTAATAACATGCACCTAACATCAAGGTTTTGATAAAACGAATTGCGCGCCACTCGAAAGATGATTACGTACAAATATTTGGTGCGATATAAAATCTATTCACGGTGCCTCAAACCAGTTGCGACCCTCGAGGGGACCCGGTTATTGCGGACACTTGTCATATTTGCAATGAGGGGACGCTTTATTATTTTAATTATTGCACATTCATGACGCCCTTTGTCAGTCGCCGCGACGCGAATTAGTCTTGAATGTACTAATTGAACGCACTCGAACTGGCCCGCTTATTAGCCTAATAATTTTAGCTGGTTTATTGGAATATTGAAGGTTTATTCGTATTCTAAAGATAGTCTTAGAAGCCGTTTTTATAGTGGTCTAGTCCTCATATACCTATGGGCCATCGGAAAAGAAATTTCTTCCTTTTGACGAACTTCTACCGTATTCTATCTTACCATATTTAGTAGGTACTCTAGATGGATCTAGAATCAAGGTTCTAGGATCTAGAATCTTCAACGATAGTGTTACAAGCGTTAAATTTTGAAACGATACCTACATGTGGTAGATAATATTATGTTTTAAAGGATTAGATAGCGAACAATTTTAGATGCACATTACTACTAATAATTTTATTAGATTTTCTAAAACATTGCACTTAACACCACGTGATTAAATTCAATGATCTTTTTCATTATCATAATTAATCATACCTTCCCCACCGCACTCCTGATCTGTTTGTATTAACCGTCAAGCACAATCATCAATATAACGTTTTATTTGCCATCGTCGTCATTAACTGTTAGTATAAATAAATACGTTTGTTTATAGTTCACGCAACGCTCTTTCTTTGTTTTGTTCAAGATATTTTAAGGAATTTAAGTAGGTAGATACTTTTTTTAATTCGGAATTCGGATTCCTGAACAACAACACCAAAACATTTTTTCAGCGTTTATATTAAAGCCTAAAGCCTAAGCTAAAGATCGTCTGTAAGCATGTCTTGTATGTAATAGAAATAAGTAAGCTCGATCGATGTATGATTCGTAGACAGTTTACCTATGTAAACTGTCTACGTATCAATTAATTATCTACAAAAAAAGTCTGCCATCAACTAAATAAACTGCCCGGTATGTTTTATTCAAGTGGCGTACAATTTTTTGACTTGTTTTTAATTTCAGTCGACAAATGCACCTGCCTTAGACTTTTTGCTGTACTTACGTATATACGTACATTGTGCCTTAAACAAAGGGAATTTATTCATCGACCATGCCAATGCGTACTAGCTTGACCATAAAGGGTTATATGCTCTAACAATTATTAACCGATGTAGGTAAATGTAAATAAAAATCTCAAGTAATTTATAATTTATCGGTAACGATTCATGTTCTAAGCGGTTCCGTCAGCTTTGCCGTGGGAAAGGAGTGAATTATGATTATAAATCAATTATTTATGAGTTATTTATTTATTTGTGACATTTGTGTTATTATGGGCATTAGAGAAGAAATATATTATTATTTGATTAACAGAGTATTTAGTTACTGAAGTAGGTAAACTTAGTTAATATTTTGTTAATCTGTTAGCCAATACTTTTAACATTGAAACAAGCATTACGTTAAACATCATATTCAGATGATATTATATGACAATTATCATTTTACATCCAACTAAAGTAGCATTCTAGAAATGAGTAGAAGTATACACGAGATACACGACAATAATACTAATAATAATTACAAACAATATATGAAAAAAAAAAGTGTTTTTATATATACATAAGATTTCGAAGCAAACAGTAAAATAAAGACGGTAGCTTCACAAAATATACTGAAAATGTATCAAGAGTGGGCCGCGGCGTCGCGCGCCGCCCGCATACTTTTACTCTCTTCGCCGATCCGATCTTCATGACGAAATTCTTCGTTTTGATATTATATTTATATTGTTAACATTTCGTACCTGCATGTTTCTAACGGTAAATATGAAAATTTCAAGAATTCCTACGACCTCCAGCCGTAGTCTTTACAAAGATTATTTACTCGGTATTAAGAATTTCGAATGTTTATGTTGTGTGTATGGTCTGTAATAACTGTCGGTAGAAATTTAAGAAAGAAAATGAAATTTGATGTCGTTCCAATTAAATGTTCGTTTTCCACTGTCACTAGGAATGAGACGTGTTAATTTTATTACGAGTTTACTTAGAACTAAAGCTATATATTCCGAATTTAATTAGATTAATTAACGGCATAGACCTTCGCGATTTACATGGCTAGTGTAATCACATCATAGTATAAATCTATACTCGCTTTCCGCTGTTTACCGCAGATACCATACTTGGATCTTAAAAAGTAGCAATGGATTTTGATACGATTTCCTCAGTAATTTTTAGTTTTTCGATTGGAGGGTTTTTGTATATTTAAATAGTAAAATATATACGTGCAATCCCGTAACGGCACGCTAGTACTATTTATAAAGAATTTCACATTATGTCAATCTTGCTATGTCATAGAAATAAAACGAACTCATTAAACTGAAGTTCCTAGAGTAGTGTGTTACTAGAGCCCATAATACGTTAAATTTACAATGTGCATCTGAATTCGTAAACAAATTGAGAGTTTGACGTCAAACGCGGTTAGGGAACTGCGCAAACGCTTTTTGTTACGATCCTACGGCAGTTTTTGAACTTTTATCTTTATAATTATCTGTATTTTATAACGCAAAATACCTGTGCTTCGGTTATATTTACACGTACTACGTTACATAGATACAAAATTTCATTCAAATCAAGTGATTTAAGTGTATTAATATAAAAACCAGACATGTCTCTATCCAGTTTGATATTTATAAACAATGCCTGTGTAAATGGTTTTAATTAATTACGCGACTTTATAAACAACTAGCTGTGTCCCGCGGTTTTACCCGCGTAATTCCCGTTCCCGGAGCAATACCGGGATGTAAGCTATCCTATCTTTTAAGTTGGATCAAACTGCACATGGTGTGCAAATTTTATTATAATCGGTTGAGTGGTTTAGGAGTCCATTGAGAACAAACATTGTGATTTGTGACACAAGATATATATATTTTAAGATAAGTTTAATATTTTATGTTATTAACGATAATTTTGTTTGATATGTAGTTTTTTTAACTTATGAAAACAAAATATTTACCTTAAGATTGAGATTTTTATAAAATCACATATGAAATCTAATAAGATATGGAGAAAATAATGTCAAATTATCAGATAATATAAATAGGTTTGTACTAATAAATAATGAATAAGTAATGAGTAAGCTATCATTTTTTATTATTTTATAATTGTTGAATTAAGTAAAATGTGACTTTTTCCTCTTCTAAGATTTGTCAAAGGAGGTCTAGTCACACTAGTTAGTATTTTTACGAAGGATGTACAAAGTAAATAGTATTTTTTTTTTTCTAGTCTCGGGTAGCAGAGTGCCAGCAGAGAGTCCATGATTTGATTGATCTAAAGGTGTGCAGTGCGGGAGTTGATGCCGCTATTAAGGCTCATGATTATGAAACTGGTAAAAAATATTAATATTTGACAAAATTTTTGGGATAAGTTTGAGGGTACATGAATGTTTGTGGTTCTTTTAGGCAAAAACTACTGATTGAAATTGTTTGATAAAATCTCTGGAATTGTTTGTTGATATATAATTATATTTTAGCAAAGAAAACCTTTACTAGTAACCTTAAGTAGTATTTTGTGGTGACATTCGGCCAGCATTTGGTCTATTATTAGGTTTTGGTTCATGTATGTCCCACGTATAAAATAGCATTTAGAAGTTTTTTTTTGTGAACTTATCCTGACTGTATTAAGTGTCCATCTGCACGGACTTCAAGTTTGTCTTTCTAAATCATATGCTAATAATAATAATGCAATATATGATTGTTTTTAATACAATAGCTGCAGCACACATTGCAAGATTCCTCAGTATGGAGCCGGCGTCGGTGGCGGCGGCGCGCGCCCGCGGGGACGCCGACCCAAGACACGACATCACCGCAGCTGCTAACACTCTTAAAGAATGTTTGGTGAAGAAGTAAGTTTGTTTTCATATATTATGTTAGTTTCTTTTATATATATCAGTAAGTTTGTATTCATATATGTTAGTTTCTTTTATATATATCAGTAAGTTTGTATTCATATATGAATAAAACACTTAGAACCGCAAAGTCGAGCCATTTCAAAGTAGACAATTTTGTCTACTTACATAGAAAGTCGCGGTATTACATTAATTATTGGTGGACTTGTGTGCATGTCAGCGTGTATAAGAATGTGCTGTTAACACATACATATATAAAGTTTTGGCTTCACTTCCGGCGGATCGATTATTAACGGAAACAGTCATCAGTCTATGCGTTTTACGTATCAGTGAGACAACAAGAATCTTAATAATGCCAGCGTTAATGGTGAGGTCTATAGGTACTAGTCCTCTAAGAGAATGTTTGATTAATCTATTAACTAACTGCTATTAAATAAAATACTCTAATTACAGATTCAATGAAGCAGCCAAGAAAGAAGATAACGCAGCTGTTGAGAGATTGTTCAAGTTGTTCCCACAGATAGGTTGCACGGAGCTGGGCGTTGATTTGCTGGCGAAGTTCCTCGCTACACAGGTATACATTATAGTACATAATTCCTTGTGTTTGTAATTTGATGTACAGCGTGTAATGTTTAGCCTGTCCTCTTGTGTGTCTGTTTCCAAAGAAATAAAAACATTCCGTACATATGGCCCATTGCATATATACATATAATATTATGTACTTTATTTTAACATTGCGAGTGATTAAAAGTTAATTATCATAACTTATTTCAAAATATATGTATATTATATTAAACTTGCCATTATAAACTAAGTTTAACACAGCTTGAACTTCAACTCGATAATGTCGTTCCAACTTTTGCAAACTAAGATATGTTATTAATTCAATCCGATAATGTCGTTCCTGCAGCTGGAAGCGACATTACGCCGCGTGGGCGCAGTGTCCGCGGGCGGTGCGAGCGGGGAGGGCGGGGCGGGCGAGGCGGCCCACGCGGACGCGCTC
>DWAJ01001106.1:0-24907 GCA_018238005.1 Eurema mandarina
AACGAAACCTGCGCAGAAGTCAAAAATAAGGTATCGAGGTAACGGCGCGGCGCGCGGGGCGCGTGATCGTCGGGTGCGCGAGCGTTGATTGGTTGTCCCAGTCGTGTTGTCTTTCTCGCACCAATACTTCAATTACGAGCGCGATTCTACCAATGCGCAGCTATTCTCGTCCAGCGCTAAACATAAATGATGCGCACTATACATATTTTTAAAAGTTCGGCAATCCTCCAGAACTGTCAAGTTCTGCGAGTATTTAGGTATATAATATTATTATATAGGCGTTATATAGGCGAGCATTATATAGGCGGTTCATTAAAAAAAATTCTCAAAAAAGAAAAATCTAACCTCGAGGTATAACATAAATATAGTGAGAAGTTACTATCGCCACTAGGCTATAAACTTAAGCTTTAAATAAAATAATAACAAGATTATTTTATAAATCCACGTTCATGAGTTAACA
This sequence comes from Eurema mandarina, assembly GCA_018238005.1. Classification (NCBI taxonomy): domain Eukaryota; kingdom Metazoa; phylum Arthropoda; class Insecta; order Lepidoptera; family Pieridae; genus Eurema; species Eurema mandarina. The sequence goes on from DWAJ01001106.1 coordinate 461, forward strand.
TGAGCTATTAGTTTCACCGTTACTTATCTTATCCTGAGCCCTTAACGACCAGTCTCGTAAATCAAATTAGTGGGCCAACTCAGGTCTAGATATTATGAGATTCTAATTCTAACTCGGACTAACTCAGACAAACTCAGTGATCGACATTTCGAGGTCTGAGCTTTAACTGCAATTTGTTTAATATTGCGTTTTATGTTCAATAATTATTTTTCTATACACATACATTAGGTAAGTTGAATTTTCATACGTTATTTTGAAAAATATGATTCAGTAAATGAATTACATATAATATATGCATATTGATTATTGTCAAGTATTTTTTGTCAATAAAATCTTATATAAGTTTTTTAAATTGATTAGATTGGTTACCAATTTCGCTTTAAGATTCAGGTATCTAAAAATATACTGAAACCTCAGATGAACCTTGCGACTTATTAATATTCCTAACTAAAATAAAAAAATCGTTTCAATTAAGAGTTAGTTTCCAAAAAAAATATAATAAATACATATTCACCATCACTATAATACACATACAAATTTACAAAACATTACATCGTTTTGTAGTCGGTTATAAAATAAAGCAAATGCAACCGCTTTCCGTTATTATGACATAAATAATCTGCTAAAATAAGTCGATTTAATTACTAACATTTTGCATTGAATTAAAATAAATCGTTTTAATATAAACGCATGGTCATACAAATCGATATTTACTCGTAATCTGACGCAAAGGACGGTAGCGGAACGACATTCGATAAAACCACTCAATTAATATCATTTTCTAAATAAAGAAAAACAAGAATGTACATAATATGAGCTCCTTATCTGTCATTCTATTCTTAGTTAATTATCATTAAAAACACATGACTAACCTTTTTTTTGTTTTGGTTTTTATTCACACTGCACGTGTCCTCGGTCATGACATTTTTTTAATTTTAAAGATTCTCTGCAATCTGTCGAAAAAGTCAAATCAGCAATAATCTCAAAAAACTCAATTATCATTATAATTAAGAAAGATTAACAATGATCACTGCTTGAAAAGATAACATACTTACATAAAGAAGAATCAAATCATTATTTATTTATTAGATAAAATATACGAGAGCCTCGCAGAAAAAGAGTATTGTTATAACTAAAACCACAACGTGTTTACGTCGCATCGTATCCCATAAAAAATATTATTATACATTTAAAGATCACGCGAAAATTTAGTATCACTACAGCAAACCGTATCGTTACAAAAACCCAGACAGTTTCAATGTTTCCCAACAATCAATGGATTGTTAGGAAACATTAAAATAGCTCGATCTCCTAACTGCTTCCGTCTAGTAAGCTGCATTTAGTGTAATTGCACGCAGTACCTGCAGAACGCATGCGGCGAGCTCAATTATCGCCCGCGCCCGCAACAACGCATTGCTAATTTGTACCCACTCACAAGAGAAAGGGCTAAGCCTATCCGGGCTAATTTAATTGCTTAACGGCTCCTACTTAACTACCATACACAACATTCATTTCTTTCATTTAATACTACCACCTGTAATGTCAAGAGATAATCCATCTAGTCATAAAGCGATATTTTCAATCATTATACGATCCGTTATCGAACATTAGAGACACTTATCGTGTCACAAATTACAGATTGACAACGATGGATCACCTGGTTTTTCACTTGCGTAAAATTATTATGAAATAACAGATCATAATTCTATAATCAATAATTTTGGCCGCTCGCAAAGATAATGAAACACTTAAACCTTTAGTGTTTGTCTTTGATACGATATAATAATCCTGTAAAGAAACGTAAATGATAAGATAACGTTGGCAATTAATGCGGTTGAGATTTAAAAAAAAGAAACACAGCTTGAATAAGGTTAGTTAGTAGGCAGATGCCTTGACTACAGGTCAATCAATTTGTCTACATATCTTATTGTATCGTCGGAATTAGTGAAACCGTACGATCACTGTTTCAAGTTAAAGGTACTCTACGTGATGTTTATTTGTTTATATCAAGTGAACTGTTCGCACTGAACTTATAATGCATCCCATAGATTCAGGTCAGTCGTTTTATTTTTATATTAAACTAACCGTTTTAAACTAAATTTTTACACATAAAACGTAGTTTCAAAGATTTAACTATACATAGAAAACGACAGAAGAAAGAGATTATGTTTTATACTAAATAATAATATAATGTACTTATAGTCCTAATTAAACACGGAGTTCATTAAGTACATTCATTCATATAAATTGATTATCATGATTAATTAATCATTGATAAGAAACCATACAGTAATGCCAAGTCGCTAAGTCAGAACTCATAGAAATCAGTCTCAATGTAACAATGATTGAAAACAACGCATACAAAGTGACGGCGCATCGATTTTTTGCTCCAATAAAGAAAAACCGTTATGAAAATGACACCTATTTTTCTTGTCAGCGCTAACAATTATCAGGTAGTTGTAGCATCCGTGAGAGAGTGTATATAATGTCTGTTTAAAATTGCTAATATCGATCGTACAGCGGCCGGTGTAAATATAAATAATAGTTTGTGTAATTGTTCATTAGCACGAAACCGGAACGCGAACGCGAGTAGATGTGAAACCGTTCAGAATATGCGTTTGAGAAATTAATTGCTCATGCCCCTTCGTATGGGAGACTTCTTTTATTGGCTCGAAGCACGTAAATGTCTACGTCATTGACATCTCATAGCGATTGGGACTTAGGCAATGTTTACTGTCATGTCATTTGGGAAAGCAACGCGTCGTGTCACAACTTTATCCAAGGAGGTTTTATTATTTTTAAAATAGTTACAAAACACTAACGGTTTTTTGACAAAAATTTTCTAAACAAATACTAATTAATGATGCATGTATTAATGTAATGTAACATATAGCAATCAAGATGTAGTCTACATTTAAGAAAATATTTTTGCTACTTTTTGTACACTAGACATGATCATTATTTTCAATTATGAATTTGATTTATGTTAATACTTCAATGTTGAGATAAAAAATCTAGTATAATAATGTAACCTCGCAAAACCGTACAACATCATTCATCATATTATAGCTAAAGTAATTAACGATATGACATTCATACATATATAATATATTACTCAAGGTAAAATTATATTATGTGCCTTTTTACCAAGGATTTATGCAGACTAGAAATTTTATCAAATTATCAGGTAATTATGTTATTCGATAACTGAAAACATTTCGCAATATTTTTGATATATTTATGGCTTTGATATACTCGTAGCTTCTGTTGAATAATGTAATTTCCGTTAACGCACTCCAGCGTAAAGAATTGACTACGCATAAAGTTGCAAATTTATTTGCATTTGCATTTTACTTTTAGTCTTAAAAACAATAATTAAATATCAGTAGCAAAACGCGGGCTTTGCTTTTTTTTCTGTACTTAAAAAGTGTACAAGATGATACTTTTTTAAAAATAATAATTAATAATTCAATTCTTTTTTAAAATGAGCTTCTCAAAATACCAGTAACTTCGTATTAGCTGGTTTAAAAAAAACCTTTAGATAGAGAGGTACTATATTATAAAAACATACTATAAACGTTGCACCTGACCCAATTAACCCTGATTGCATTTCCTAGGAAAACTGGCGACGCATGTGTATGTCTGGCAACTAGCAAGGTTAACGAATATGAGGCATTGATTATGATTTAATAAATTTCGTAGAAATAACAGTCAATACTCGTACAAGTGACGAAGATAAAATCAACCCTTCATTGCCGCTGTGTTATTATATGCCATTCAGTTTTTTTCCAATTTTATGCGACGACGCGCGTTGGAAATTAATATTCCTATCAAATTAGAATGCAATGTGCATAATTTTATGTCCTATCCGTATATTTCATTGTGTTGGGAATGTAATAACTTATCAACATTATCTCGGTGTAATTGGTAATTTTTGTAATTTATGGTGATTATTATTGACTCCATTCATCTTTATTACAACGATTTTTTAATTCCATATAATGGTAAGACTTTATAATAAACATTAATGGTAACGTTATCTATTACAAAACTAATCTATTAACATGTACTTGTATTTCAAATCGCGCTAAACATTGTAAATACCTTGAATTTTTAAAGTAAACATAAATCAAAGCTTATTAATATAATAATATTTGACTAAATAAAGGGTTTAAATAAGTAAAACAAACATAAATAATTTTGTAAGGGAGCTAAAATTAAATTGCAACGTGTCAGTCGGTTGGAACTTGATAGTGAAACCCACCAGTACGTTAGGGTTGACGACTTTTATTTTCAAATCGCAGTGCGTAAATTAACTTATCGCTCACCCGATCTGTAATTGCTTTGTGGAAGTTACAGCCCTATAATTACACGATGTATCTGTTTGTAATTCTGTTTTATTCTCCTAACAAACTAGTATATGAAATTACGTGTACAATAAAAACGACAATAACGGTCGCAATTTTGCATGTCACTTGGATTAAAATAAAATTAATAATCTATACTGATAGGTATTATGAGTCATTATGGACGATGCTATTTACTTAATAATAATTAAACCACATATTTGTAATCGTTTACTTTATCAGCAAAATTATACAAATTAAATTCTTTAAACTATTTTTAGACAAAGAGCTCTATAGATTAACTTATTTCATAAAATTGGCCATACATTTTCGAAATGAACATATACAAAAATAATAACGACTTTTCTGGTAGAGTAAGAGTCTTGAAATAACATTTTCTTTATAAATGACTTAACAATTAACATCGACTCGCATAAAAGCGTCCATAAAAAGTGTACATTGAAAATAATTTTAACACGATAAAAAGCACAAAAAGAGATTACATTATTTGATTAGACCTAATTACATTTCTGAACGTAATTAACTTCCACGTATCATTCCCTTTGTTTTATGACGAACATTAACTGAGGTATTTTTGCGTGTTCCTTCCGACCGGTCCTTCGATAATAAACTCTATTACAAGTGAATAGGGTTGACAGGAAGAGCATACATTGTAAATATTATAGTGGCAGAAGATGTCTTAGGTCGAGATATGTTGGCTTGTTATTAAGGCGTAATTTACGATGCAAATTATTGCTATTTGTTAATTTCGTTCGTAGTACAACGGCGGCTTGTTTATGATTAGTGTAGTGAGCGCACTCTTTTAGATAACCATATTTATTTTAACAATTAAGAACGTTTATCTGCTAATTATGCGCCTAAGCGCTTTATCGTGAATGTATAGTAATATTCTAAGGAGGTGACGTGATGTTTAAAACTTTTAATAGCTTTACTGTACTTTTTTCATAAACCCTAACTTAAGATTATTAAACATAAATAACATTGATTTTATCAGGCTTACTAACACCTACAAATTCATATCAAAAAATTAAATTATAAATGAATTAAAAATAAAACATTTAATCGTAATATAATTAAGATAGCACTTACTACTACTACGATTATACGATAATTCTTTATTAACGTTTGCTTATTGCATCATAATTTAATAGATATAATATTACTGAAGCTAAATATGTAGATACTATAAAAAAACTGAGTCGGAAGAAATCATTTATGACTAAGTTGGTCTTTGATAATTGTGTTAATAAATTTTTCAGTGGCTCTTAGAGTATGAGAGTAAAATATGAAATAATATTAGTAAGTAGGTACTTATTTCATTAACTATTATTGGCAGTCCTCCATATTTGATTTCTAAAAAACAATTTATTAATAACTCAATTCATTACCGACTAAATTAAACTAAATAACACATACGATTAAACCAATTCCCTGAACCAATAAATAACCTCAAAATCAGATTTTAATTTAACCTAATGGAAATTACGATATAACATTCTGCATCGGAAAATTAAATAATCAATCGGAGCTGCAATCATGGGCAATAAAGATTTTATTATGGTTTATTAAACCCTCAAATTACAGTAACGCAACAAAGTAATGCGCTGGGAATACAGAATGTCATACCATAATACATAGGTCATAATGTAATAACTGCAAGTGCAATTGTTTAATGAAATAATCATTTCATACAAATAATGCATAATTGCACACACGTAATTGTTACACGGGTTTAGTTTTCCGTAAGTCTTTAAATCGTTGTATTTTTTATCTGTTAACATTATCAGACAATTTCTTGGGTTTGTCGAATTGAAGAGAGTTAGCAAATGCTGGACGGCATATGTCATATCAGCGCTGATTCTCAGCAACAATCTTTTTAATTAAAAAACCAGCATAAAAATAATTTTGATACGTATACGTATTTGATTATGCAATGAAACGTTGTCTTGCGCAATAATAAAACGGACTGGCGAGTGACGAATTTTCCATTTTTGTTTTATAAAAGCTAGATTAGTTATCTATCAGAGTTTCTTGCCAGTTCTTCTCTGTAGGAACTGCTTACCGAACCGTTGGTGAAGACATGCTTTGTCGAGTCAAATGTTTGACGTTATATTGGTGACTTTGACTTTGACGAATTTAACATAATATAATGTCAAATATAATTTTAAGCATTAGGCATTTAAAATGTGAATGTTTAATAAAATATATGTAAAAATACTTAACTATATGTGATCCTATAAAATACAAGAAGTTTGAAAATAATTAGCTTTGTCCCTTATCTGTCTGTCCGTGCGTCCTATTTATGTATTTAAAGTTTTATATATTGGTAATTTTGAAGATGTTGATAAGATTGAGTACGATGATAAATATACTGTGGCAAAACATAAGAGATTAAAGAACACGCTAACTCTTCTCTGCTTTAAAATGCGAAAGTTTGTAACCGTGGGTATTGTACTCTAAGACCCTTGAGAGAGGAGTAAGTAAGAAGGTATAGTACGCGTCATTTATGTTTAGCGCTGGACGAGAATAGCTGCGCATCGGTAGAATCGCGTTCGTAATTGACGTATTGGTGCGAGAAAGCCAACACGACTGGGACAACCAATCAACGCTCGCGCACCCGACTATCACGCGCCCCGCGCGCCACGCCCTTACCTCGATACCTTTGATATTTATATTATTTTTGACTTCTGCGCAGGATTCGTTCAGCGCTAAAGATTCGTGACGCGTACTATAATAGACCTTCTTCAATTGAAAACATAGTTCAATCGGTGAATCATTCATGATAATAGCAATTCGAGTAAAAGTCAATGAAATGAGTTTTTGAATAGAAATATGTATTTATTAAAGAAAAAACTCATTCGTTTACGTCAGCTTATCTCTACTATGACCAACGTATTTACGGATTATAAAATGATAAAATCATAAGGTAAATTGCTCATCAACAATTTCGCTATCAATATCAGCGAAAGGAAACGGGAAATCATTTCGATGATAAGATACAAATAGTGTTAATATATCATGTTTGCTCTAATCCATGTCACTTTTGACTGACGTGTATACTTAAATATATCTTTATTGATGACGCGCCAAATTTATTAAAATCTATCACCTGTTATTATTTCAATGTATGTATAGGTGAATATTAGGTGCACGATAGCGTTAGATGATCTCGATGTCGTAATACATTACTGCGAAAACTTTTTCCTATCTGTATCATAAAGAATATAGATACTTAGCATGATATACCCGGTCTCAAGGGCCCTACTAAAGGAACACAACTTGACTCTTTATTATAGATACACCACCCATCTATAATAAACGGCCAAGTTGTGTATCCACCGTATAAAATGATTCGCAACTTTGCTTAGCGGCCAGCCAGGCAGTTGTTCGATTGGTTGATGATCCCTTTGGTTTAGAGGAGGTTCGTTTGTCCTTTTCTCCACAAAGCCATTGAAGATGGACCAAATGGGACTTTGTGCAACGTGGCTGTGTCACTCACGAAACTTTTTACCATTAAATTAGATTGCAAAAAATGAATCCCACAAAAAACATTAAATGTAAAAAAATGCCAAGTCTCTTAATGTAGTATTTCAAGCCAAGTCCTACTTAAATTATTTTGTTGTTATAAATCAACATTTAGTAATTGTACCAATAGTTTTCTTTATGTTATAATTATAGTGACAGATGTAAGTCAAGTAACTTATCCATTCTATACTATCCTATCGTACTAATATTATAAGTGAAATTTTGTGAAAATGTATGTATGTTTGTTATTATTTCACGCTATAACGGCTGGACCGATTTAGTATTAAATAAAGTTGTCATTCATATACTATTTTTAACTGAAACAGCTGCAGTGTATTAATAATTTTACCTTTAATCAAATCGAGAACTCTTGATAGGCCGAAAAGCGAAGTCACTATTAAATAAGGTAGATAACGTTCATGTTTTACTGAAATGAAACCTAAGAATACGGCTAGTATTTAATTAACCTCAATTAGAAGTAATCAATGTAAAGTATTATATACATAATATACAGAATTACATTACTCATATACAAGTGATTCACAAAAACATGTGATGTATTGTTAATAGTTTAGTCATTACTTGAGTAAGGAAAGCCCCGCCATCTAGTCTCGTTAACTTTGAGAAGGAGGATAAACATTTAAATATTAAATATATATACTCATTTATAAAAAAATACTACAATTATACAATGTGTTACAAAACACGTGTCCGATCCTGAAGGGTAATATTCTCTATTTAAAAATCTTTTCGAGTAAAATAAAATAAAAAATCTATATCTAAAAATAACAATGCAATTAAGTTTTAAAGATTATGTTTCTTGTGAAAAATATACACAAATTCAAGGAAATTTACAAATGCTGGCAACTCGCGTACGGTTTGTAGACGGTAGGGACCCTAAAGCTAGCAGAGCACGTGAAAGCGAGACGGTGTTGCCATGTAAGCTTTGTAATTTTACTTAGTTTATTTTTTTGTTTAAAAAAATTAGGTATGTTATTTTTTCAAAACGATAGAAAAATAAGGACCTATTACCGGTATATAGTGAGAGGTTTTCGGATCAGACACTTGTTTTGTAACACACTGTATATATAGTAGGTACCTACTACCTATGCATATCTTCGTTCAACAATCTATACATAAAAGCGTTTTCAATCATTGTTAACCAATGATATTATAATATAATAGATATGTTATACCCATACAAATCAACCGATAAGTGATCCGCACAGCAACGGCAGCACCCATACATACAATTCAAAACGATAGAAAAGAGATAAATGATAAAACCAACAAGAAAAAAAGAGATAGCTAGTTTTGTCAGTTGCGCGTGAATGCACCGGTAACCAATCACCTGAAGGTAAGACGTCCTAACTAGGATGCGTCTTCAAAATTTTGCGCTTTTAACATATCTATTTAATATAATATCCTTGTTGTTAACAAAGTAAAGTACGGTAGGACTTCTTAAAAAATAATTCATCAAATAAAAATACCTCATATACTTCATAATCACCAACATACACACGTACATCCCCACACAAGGTTATTAGTATCTAGATATTTTTTTATAAAATTTTTAACCCCCGACGCAAAAAGAGGGGTGTTATAAGTTTGACGTGACTGTCTGTCTATGACTTGTACATCACAAAAAACAAAACCTTTTATAAATTTATAACGTAAGAGAATCCTACTAACATTATAGATGTAAAAGTTTCTGAGAATGTATGTATGAATGTACGTGTGTTATTCTTTCATGCAAAAACGGCTGGACCGATTTAGTTGAAATTTGATGTGTAGATCGATGTTACCCTGGATACTTTATATACCGGTATTGCCCCAGAAACGGGTACTACGTGGGTAAAAACGCGGGGCACAGCTAGTCCAAAATAAATAAGACTAATATCTAGAGAGACTTGTGTGTATATAGCGACTTATTAATCTAAAAGAAAAAAGACACTACCTATTTGATAAAAACAAAGTAAATATTTTAACAATAATAACACTTAACAATTAAAGACGAAGCTATGTTTAAATAGTCTCACAATAATTAGATAGCGCACAGAAGGAAAAAGGTATTTTACTAAATGGTTGCACAATTAGATTTTTCAAGGAAAATATCCAACGGTTTATACTTCCAACGATGACCATATGATCTTATTTATCGCGGCATTGTCCACATTGCATTGGATGGCTCATCCATTGTGGGAACACTAGCCGTAAAATAACTTCGCGAATAACTTCATAACTCCACGATATGTGAACGGAAAGATAATTTATTTGGCGCATTTTTATCAGCAATTCTATTGTATCCTCATTCAAACGGGCTCATAAAATTATCAAAATGACTATTAATAATTATCAAATTATACCAGTTATCGGCGATTGCGTAAACATCCTTCCGCTGTCGTGACTATTAAAAATTAAATTGTAATTACAAGCAGACACTTGACTCGGGCTAGTTATGCAAATTCGCATTATTTATCGCTGATTTGATTACTGTTTAGTTAATTTCATTAATTAGTAATCGCAATAACGGATTCCTATTTTTAATCAATTGCAATGATTTATACTTAGTTACAACTTTATTTGGTCAGCGAGTTTTGGTTTTGGAAAACAGGGAAGATTTATGTTATCATATAACATAAAACAGTGTTAACCATTCTAATATTATAAATGCGAAAGTAACTCTGTCTGTCTGTTTTTCCATCACGCTAAAACTACTACTGATTATAACGATACTTGGTACACAGATGGTCTAGAGCCTGAAATAAAACATAGGCTACTTTTTAACTGGAAAAAAGGGTTATAAGGGGAGGGAGGGTCAACGTTTATATGAAAGTCCACGCGGACGGAGTCGCGGGCAACAGCTAGTAACTTATAAATCATAATATAATAAAACGATATTAATATAATTTGAAATGACGAAGCAAGGAAAAGTCACTTACATCATCGGAAATTCTACAAGTATCTCTAATTACATAACCTACAAGAATATGTAAATTTAAATAATAATTATCCAATACAGCTTAAGCAATTTGTGTATTAAATAATTTGACAAATTATCACACGCGATCTCTTAAGCTCTGTAAAATGTATGTAATTAGATTTCACGACGGCCGTTCCAACGTTTAAATTCCTCTAAAATTTATCAAACCGGTAAATAAAAGGTACAATTTGCAAAACTCTTAAATTATTTTAATACATTACAAACACGTTGCAAGCTTCGCAGTCCCGTCTACGAATTAGTCATTTCTTTTAACTCGTTAGTAGAACGTATTTCGATTACCTATAATTCGGTACAAAAAGTAGTTGAAATATCAGACCTTTTTGTCATCGCTGTATGGCTTAACGCACATTCTAGCACATACGTCTGTCATTCGTATGTCTTATTTTCTCGGAGACGTAATGACGGACCAATTACAGACAACACTATAATCGAGCAGCAATTAACTTAATAGCATTAACTTATTAAACGTGGATTGATTACGAAAAACAGAGGTCGGAATTTGCATTGTGAATAATAGATCGTAAACACGATATTGATACGACGCTGACGGACGTCATCGCTATAAAAATGTAACGTTGTAATTAGATAATTATTATTGCGATAGTTGTTGATTTGAAACGTGTTTACTTGTAAATCGTTTTAGGTATAAAAATAATTTGTTATTCTAAGAAGACAAAGTTAAATAAATTTTTGTTTAATAAAAAAAAACAAAAAATATTACAATTATTTTCTAAACTAGCTTTATAATATTTGACTTGTGTTTTTGAAGATCAGCATGAAAAAGTGTTTTTCGTTTTTACAATCACAAACTTGATATTTGCATAGTACGAGTTATAGAATAGTATAACATTCATTGCCTCTTTCATTCCTTATTGCAAAACTTAGTAAGTTAAAAAACCGCAATGTACGTTACATTGTTATGAAAAAACTAAACGAATCTTTCTTTACAGAGTATTACGCGCAGGAGTACCAAAAGTATCCTAACATGGGCATATCCGAGCCTACGAAGGATGACTCGCCTCGAACCACGCCGGAACTACATCGGTCCGACCAATCACCCTCAGAGAGGATCCCTCACGGCTCCATAGACAGCGACGACGCTGATGACTTCGCGCCAAAACGCAAGCAACGAAGATATAGAACCACATTTACTAGTTTCCAACTCGAAGAACTGGAAAAGGCTTTTTCTAGAACACACTATCCAGATGTCTTTACAAGGTCAGTATGTTCTTAGAGAGCAAAACTCCATTTCGCGTTACATAACATCATTATTGCATCGTATGTCATTCTTATCAATACTAAAAACAGCAATGGATACTATAATATGCTATATATTAGTACTAGTAATACATATACTACTTGATTTATAGTTGATTTTTTTTTTATTACAAAATTTATGATCTACAAGAATATAATAATATATTCTACGGTATATACCTATGTAAATATTAAAATAGCTTAACCATCATTTGTAAAATCATAATCTTGTAATTATTTGATCTGGATTTCTTTCAGTCTAATATCTTTACAATGCCAAACTTGAATCTTAATTAAGCTGTCGATTACAATGAAGTTGTCGACGAATTGTAATCGACATGGTATGGAATGGAATTTTGTTGTTTAATAAATATTAATTTGTTAATGTGCGATCATGCGCTTGGAAAATTGTCATTTTGTTGAGATAAAAAAAGCATTATGGTTCGATATTTTTATCACTATAAATAAAACAACAGAATCATTCCATACCTACCAACTGATTTCTAGTAACAATTCGTTTCCGCTGATTATTCGCGATTTCCTTAAGACATGATAATAAATTACATCCGCTGTTAATTTCTTCATTATTATTTTACGGAATGTAAAGAAAAAATATCGCTTTATCACCATTAAAGTCGCACTGATACGCCTGCATTAGATAAGATTAAAATAATTTAATTTATTATAACAAAGATTAAGCATACATTTTGTATGGAACTTCCTTGATATATTGATTATTATATCTTATCATGTGACATTAATTTAATTACCGTATTAGTTAGAAGGTGATTGTTATCAAAGACAGGATATCCTCTCGATATTGACGCTACTACAAAAAGATTACAATTACAACACAAGCGATTCGCAAAAGGAAATATTTACTTATAAATCTATACCTAAATTTAAAGCACTGATAAAATTTTATCAGTCAAATGTCAGTCCATTTATCTTAATACCGTTAGGAATTTTTGAAGAATTTACTTTCCTATTGATATCTTAATATTTTTTTTAAATTGATATATTTTGTTTCAGAGAGGAACTAGCTATGAAGATCGGTCTCACTGAAGCGAGAATACAGGTATATAATTTTTTTTTTACTTTAAAATCGTCCTTTTATAACAGGCAGGTATAGAACTGACAGACATCGTCATATATATTTTTAAAGAGAATTTTTATGTGATGAGAAACTGTGTAGACATGATGTTTATGACTACATATATGCATATATACATGACAACCACCTGTGTCCATGACAGTCGTAAATTACTAAACGGGCTGCCAGCTTTTAAGTAAGAGGAATGAAAAATATTTATTATAAAGAGGAATTAAGGAGGTTTGCGGATTTCGCTAAAAAAAGCTATAACACCCCTCAATTCTTTATATATATTTCTTATCAGTATGATAAATAATATAACCAACCGTCAAAGATCTATTGAAAAAACCAATATTAGTTAAAAACATTTCATTATTTATAAAAGCAATTAATTATTTATAACACTGTCTTGGCGGAAATGATTTGTCGCTCCAATAAACATTTTAATTAAGAACCAAGTATGCAATCACGTTAACTATGCAAAACTAATTACATTTTTATTGTAATAGAATCACCTTTTATTGCCTACCGGAACTTAGGTTTATTTTCTAATAATACTTTTAAATGTTCTATATTTTTTTCAACAAAACTTTGTTATTTATATTTGCATAAATAAAGAAACATGTAATTATAATTAAACTACAATTTCTTTTTCAAGATGAAAAAGAAGTCGATTAAGAATAGGACTTTAACTAAAACAAAAAAAAAATAGAATTAAAACCAAGATTTTGACACGACTATTTTTTTTCGTTTACACGTGTTTATTTTACAAAATCGTAAGCGAAGCAATCCTTAATCTAATCTCATAGCAACGCTACGTGATTATACCGGGGCAGTTTTAGTTTCCGAGTCAATACCCAATAAAAGTATGTAACTACGAGGTAGTAGTATTCAGTAGTTTTTGCAATAAACATACTAACATACACCCACTCAAACTTTTGATGTATAATATTACTAGGGTTTCGTACATATTATGTTAAGGCGAGGTGAATGCCCGTTTCGTTATTTCTTGGCTCCCAGTTTTAATACTAACAAAGTGTAGACAAATATCAAATAGACGAGACAGGTGTCACGAGGACTACGACCACTCTTTCAGGAGTGACACGCCAAAGAAGAAGAATGTTACTTACTATAAAGTATATTATAGAATAATCCTAGATTTACTTAACATTTACGTCCGCGTCTATTTCTCAGGACAACAAATAATAAAGGCACCTAATTGGTCCTTCTATCCGCGGTAATAAATTAACAAGATAGTACGCTGGTACACGACACAAAATGAAACATTAAAATTTGATAACGCATAACAAATTTATACCGCCCTCGTAATGTTTTTATCAATATTGTTACAATAAAACATGCGGTTATGTTTGTAATGGATACTACCACGTTCAATTATTTTTAGTTCTAGTTCTATTAGTTCAAAAATACTTTTTATTTTGCCATGATAATATCTAGGTTAATAAATGTTAGGTATATTAATAAGGACGACCGCTCGGCGCAGTGGTAGCACAACTGCTATCTGCGCGAAGGGTCGTGGGTTCGATCCCCACACTGGAAAAATATATTTGAAATTTACATTTGTATTTTTCTGGGGTCTGGGTGTTACTATGTATTGTATGTAGGTATTTACAAAAGAAAAGTATGTATATGTAATTTATTCCGTTATCTAGTTGCCATAACACAAGCTTCTGCTTAGCTTGTACCTAGATGGCGCTGTGTATAAATGTCCTGAAAATATTTATTATTATTATTAATTAACAATTTATTGGCAAGGAGCGGCATAGTTTGTAATTTAAATTATACTTAGTTTGTCTTCTCTACAAATCTTGACATGATGTTAGAGATTTTTAGAGAAGAATGATCATAAATAATACTTAATGTACATTGTACACCTAGCTTTTATATACATAATTATGTATGTGTTGTTTTGCAAAACTGATTATTTTCGGATGTAATGTTGTATTTTAAAAGTGGTAATGTATTAGAGCGCTTATAAAAGATTTGTGATATATCGCTCATCACAAAGATAAACATCTTAAAATGACTTTGATTAAACGAATTATACAAAAATGCTCAGCAGCATCGCATTATTATTTCAAAGAAACACTAGATGTTTTGAAAATTAATTCACGAAAAGCCATAACACTTAAGCAGTTTGTTGTAATAAAGTGATTACGTACGTTCCAAAACAGACTTTATTTCAAATATGCTGAGCTCAAAATTGAGTCGTAAAAATTCGCCGACACAAAAAAAACTACTCGTACCCATAGACATAGTGACCATACTTTTAGTTTGAAAGAAATAATTACAGATTCGTATATTATTAGCCGCGTTGGTTGATTTACAAATCATTTTTGTAATAATTGTTCTTTTCTTGGACTTAAATGCATTATAACATCTGTTTCGTTTCGTAATATAAAATTGATCAGTTCTGTCGCTCGAATATATAACCCTATAAGAACATTTAAATAATTTAAAGACGAATTACAACCTATTCAAATTTTGTTCCATTTCTTGCTATAAAATCCTTCAAATTAGTACTGTCACTTAAATATAATATCCTATAAAACACATACTAAAGGGAATCACAATCCAACTCACTTATAGAGTCTGTATTATAATTTATAACCCAAAAAATAAATATCCTAACGATACTAAAATCGGAGCTCCCCCGCGCTGCATCAATTACGTCGACATTTAAAGAAACGTACTGAATTTTTTGCACTCGAACATTTATCATAAGTGAATTAATTTAAATCACCATAAAATGAAATTTTACATAATGATTACGGCGTGTTGTGTCTGCCGCTTTTTGTTGCGACAAAACTCATGTTTTAAACACGAGAATTATAACATTCGTTTAAATTAACTGTACTATTTATAACCTTTTATGATATCATAACCTTCGACGGTTCGTGAAAGTATATAATTTTATATGAAATCAAACTTTTTTGCTTGGTGTTCAGTCATTTAGGCTTGCAATAAATAAAAATACATAATTATGTATAAGTCTTTAGATCTATAATTACGTATCATGAAGCTTTAGTTAATATTAATAATTATGTTTCGAACACCATCAAAACTAAATGCCTGGAGGAAATCACTTCAAGTGATAAGACCGCCTCTTACATGTAAATTTTTTTATTTGTCTAGTTGTTAATATTCCCTTGTTGTAATAAAGGGTAAATTAAATGATAAATAAATAAAACTTCCAACCCTACTTAATAGGAACCAATTACATACATAGCGTTTTTTCTTAATATAAATCGCTCTGTCTCCAATCCAAATACCGAAATCCTTAAATATCAAAACTGCTTGATTAACGGTCAAGAAAAAGCTTCATTATATTGTCTATATAGGTAGATATAACTTGATACATATCTGCGAAGAATTTTAACAAATATAATGCCAAAGTGAGCAGCAGTCGTGGTGGGTCAAAAACAATATTTAGCTCGAAAGTTAAACCGCAATCAACGGGGGTTCGTTCGTTAACTATGGTTTATAATTCGGAGAGTTTTTGCTTTCCACCTTCAATCAGAACGAGCAACCGGACTTGAAACGTAAGCTTGTAATTAGCTGTAGGCTTTGGTGGTATAATTAATCATTTAATGAAAAAAATATTTTATACTGGCTTTTACCCGCAGCTTCGATCGCTTCAATATCACTTATAATTTATTCACTATGAATTTAAGAAGTATCGGAATTTAATATGCCTGTGTTAATTATGATACCTCCAAAAATATGTGTACAAAATTTCATAATAATTGGTCCAGTAGTTTTTACACAAAAGCGCAACAAACACCCGAACTTTCATATTTATTATATCAGTAAGGAAGTAAGGATTATGTCATATCCATATTAACGTTACAGTAGGAAATAATAATAACCAATACTACATAATTTCTAAGCAGAGTCTCGAACCAGTAACTACGTTCATCGAACGGAAATTCATTCAATTACAGTTAATAAGAAATCCTACGCGTACAAGAACATAATATTATCATTCACATCACAGTATAGTTTTCAAATTAGTTTTTGCATCACTAATTGAACTTCTATCTCCTTCTAAAACCCTCGAAGGCGACAGAAAAAAGTCAACACTTGTACCAAGTTCTATATCTATTCTAATCGACCAATCCATATTTACAGGTCTGGTTTCAAAACCGTCGTGCGAAATGGCGAAAACAAGAGAAGGTAGGGCCCCAGGCCCACCCCTACAACCCGTACCTGGGGGGCGCGGCCGCCCCGCCGCCCTCGGTGGTAGCCTCCATGCCTAACCCGTTCTCGCAGCTGGGATTTGGGTTCAGAAAACCCTTCGATGCGAACGCTTTAGCATCATTTCGGTGAGTTTTACTACACTTATATGTCAATTGAATATATCTTCATTTATTCAACTAGGCTACAGCTAGTAACACTTGAATCTTCATGTTATTACAAAACAATAAAAAACTACCGTTTTCTAAATTTATTTTTAGTTGCTCTTTTACATTAAATAGGTACGTACAGTTGAAATAGGACAGTTAAACTCTGATAGTAGCTCTTTTGAAATAAATAGGTACGCTTTAAATCAATCTACAAGTATAATAAGAACGACATTGCAAAATTCCACGGGTTTTATTGTCAATATATTCGTTTATTGTCGAATAGGCTCTATGAATCTATTTTAAAAAACATCTAAACCCTTTCTCTGTAATAACGATTTATTTCGGCAGCATTATTTGTGCCGACTTCATAGTGACAGTCATCAACAAGTAATAAATATATATGTAATACATAATAATAGCCTTTGGCGTCATACCACCGATTTACTTTCCTTATCTTTGTCGACACGGACTTCCAAAACCCCTATCGCTCTAATCTCAAAAACCCAATATGATAATACTTACAAATTCTCTAACATTGTGTATTAATGGTAATAATTTCTCAACAGCTACGCCGGCTCGCCAGTAATCGGCTCACAATACCTCAGCGCGCCGCTATCCCGACCTCCCCTATTCTCCGCCCCCTCCATATACACCTCGTCACCTCCCTTTCACCTCCTCGCAGGTCTAGCCGCGCCTCCCCGACAATCTCCGGAGCCTCCTCCAGTGTCGCCCCCTATATCCCCGGGGAGCGAATCCCCTCCGAATCCTCCCGAAGTAGAACGCAGGAGTTCAAGTATCGCGGCGCTGCGCATGGCAGCTCGCGAACACGAGATAAGACTCGAGATGCTCCGGCAGCGACACCACACCGACATGATCAGCTAACTTGACTGAGCTCAACGTGTTATGACATGTCCCAGCGGTTTATAAAGAGATCATACTAACTAAGTCTCAATTCGGAACCATCTAACAACGAATTACATACAATGTCGAAAATGAAATTTCTTATACGTGTAATGTAAATCTATTACAAACTGTTTCAAGCTGTTCAAAAGTATTAAGTAATACTAATAAAGCTATTAAAGTATTTGGTAATAGTAATAAAGCTGGTAATTTTATAAAGCAGTGAAGTCCCGAGGTACTTGTAAACGAAATAAAGAAACATGAAAGTGAAAAAAAATCACATGAAAAGCAATGTAGTGTTTTCGCAAATAGAATGGCTTCTTTATACGAATTAAAATTTCGATAAAGAATAATCTCTTTATAAATCGATTAGTGATAGACGTGTATAAGATAGTTAAATATTTTATTATGTATTTAATATAATTGTAAGAGTTACTTCATCCGTCCAGTTATTTGCCTTACTGTTATTTATTGTAGTTAATATTAATGTAAATATTTAGACGTTAAGGGTGATATAGACAATGGTTTGTGTTTAAGAATACTGTCGTGGACCATTCCCTTATTCCTTTTAGTAATAATTTTGTTCATTGATTTTTCCAGTGTAATAATTTATTATTTTTTATTTTGCACCAAAGAAACGCATCAGTTTCCGAAAGTTTGAACTATGTGTATTTAATGGTCTTGTTTTCTATTTTATATGAAATCTACATTGAATTGTATGAAATAAACATTCGAAGCTTCGTCTGCCTTTTATTAATTAATTTTCCATTAACTAATTATCTCTTATAAAACCTATTCTAGAAATTCGTTCATAAAATAAAGTATAACAAAATATATCAACAGGAACTTCATATCTTTTAATCGTCGAAATGTCTACAATTAAGTAATCTAACAAATCAAAGTACCTAATAACACACCTTCCAAAATGTCTTGCCTCTAAAAATAACTGAATTTTAATTCCATATATTACACTTTTAAGAACAATCAAACATCTCAAAACAGCTACTTTAAAAGCTCTTTAAGCAGCGGTGAGTTATTATCCACATTCGTTCGTAAAGCACCGTAACACGAGCCAAAAGGCTCTTTGAAAAAGATTAATGTAAGCGTCCAATTTGCTAATTTGCATAACTACCTCGAGCATTAATTTGAAAATGAGCAAGACGCCTGTTAACTTTCAATAATCGAGACCTCACTAAACGATGATTAAAAATATTGTTTTCGACCAGTGCCGGATTGAGAAAATAAATACTTTTTAGTGAGATTTAGATATATAGGTATTAGGTATATTATTAGCTTAATACCTACGCATTAAAAACTACGCCTGAATAAGGAAAGGAGAATAACGTTAAAAAGAAATATCTACAGAGAGAGATTCTACAACAAGGAATGCAGTGAAATATCTGACGAGATTATTAAGGATAGTATTTTTAACTTTTATTTTATTATGAGCACAAATATATCTTAAAAATGGCAAGATAAGATAACATAGCACCGCATCTGATACATATAACGATTCTGGAGTGTATAACACTGTCCAGTAAAAGTTGTAATGTTTATAATAATAATTATTATTATTATGACGATAGTGGTCCCTGAGTTTGAGCCTTCCAAACAAACTAAACTATTAATTTATGAAAATTTAACACAACTTTATCTGCTCTTAATTCTTACTCAAGTCTGAGTAATGTTTAACATCCCAAATACCTAGTTAAAGTCTTCCCAATAGCCTTCCTAACACGATATTAAAAGGGAAAGTCTAACCGAACCGAACCCATAATGTTCACAGTCCCTACCTGGTTATCAATTTCGGCTTTCAACAAACGTCAATACAGTGTCATCAATCAACTTCACAGACCTCGTCACAACCAGCAATAGCCCCCGTTCCTCCAGCTCTATCCATCACGCGAAACAATACAGCATCTATGACACTCATTAATAACATAATCACTTCTAATTAAAATGTAATCCAATAAGAAATTCAATTACCAAAGATCATCGATCCGTGGGAAGAGCGTGGGCACGATTGATTTCAAAAGAGTTATTAATCTAAAATTCAATTATAATGTTGCTTTAAGCTAACGATTATGACGATAGGTTTTAATGAGAAATAGTTATGCACGATTTACTGTTTTTATGGGCCGCGGAAAGTATTGGGTTTGAGCTCGTATCGAATCTGCCTAGACAGGCTCTCATTAATATAGGTGATAGACGCGACGCATGATTGGATGTACAAATTCGTTTGTATTGAAAGAGTCATTCTTTTATTAGGGAAAGAAAGATAAGAATAATCGTGTTTCTTTAACTGACTTAAATAAATATATTTAAGAGATTATATCTTATTATTATTATATCTCCCGAGTCTCGACACAAAGCTGTGACATTACTATCTATTTATAAAAAATATGTTTTAGTTTATTTCTTGAGTTATCCCAAATAGTACCAATACTATTTTCAAAATTTAAGATTTACAGAAATTAATACAGAAATTAATATTCAACGTTGACAGGAAAGTAACAACAGCCGGAGTTAAATTTGACATAAAAAAACTGATGACGTTCTCAGCCATTTTAAATAACAAGTTGGTACTTTTAAATCAACCTGTCCTAAAAGCGTGTACTTGTAGAGCTTTAAACTTACACAGCCTTCTTAAGGCTTCTTTTTTCATTACAAAACCCTTCACTAATGAAAGAGCCTATAAATAGAAATACAGAAGTTTATTAAATTAAGAATGTGGAAAACGTGTGTGCTGTAATTCTATTGAAATGAAATTTTTATCCCGAACTATCCGGGCCCGCCTCCTGGCTATGTTGGACACGACGGTACAAGAAACAAGCGATGGCAACATTAATTCTTTTTGAAATATGACAACAAATTTATATAGTTTTTTTTATTCTGTGAACACTCTCTATTGTTTTTAACTTTTAATCCCTATCAAACTTTTTGTACATTACAGTAATTGGTCGATTTAACAGATAAGAATTTACTTAATTATAGTAATACCATAAAAACTATACAGACAAGAACACTACTTAAAAAATTTCATGGCATTTCACTCCAAAATTCGACGTCCTGTTGATGGCCTGATTTTTTCTGCACGCTACTTTACAACTAGTATTGTGTAGTTTATTGGCGGATTTATAAGGTTTTAGCTCTATTAACATATTAGATTAGTTACTTTTGAATCCTAACAATTTGGAGTTGATACCTACGTATAATTTGTATTCTTTATCTATACTAATATTATAAAGAAGTAAAGTTATTGTTGGTTTTAAATTGTAAGGAGTAAACTCAGGATCTAGTGAACCGACTTTAAATATTCTTTCGCCAATAGAAAGCCACATTATTGCCGAGTGTCATAGGCTATATAAAAAACCGAAAAGGATAATTAACATTATGCCCAACGAAGTGGGCACGGGTCAGCTAGTAGCTTTTTATAACTTAAGCCTATGTTTTAAGCCTTCACGTGCCTGCGGTGAGTGGGCGGCCCTTCGCCAAATCTAATTATGAATATTTGAGCGAAAATAACTATTTTGTGTTTTTTAATGGCTCGTGATGTTTCGTGTGAAACGGGCGAGGCTGCAGCTACGGTTTCTAATTAACTCCGAGAATATTTGATTTATAATTAAAAAGGTAGTTTTGAGATGTCAATTTTTTTTTGTTTAGATACTTATGATATATGATTTTGAATTTAAATTGTAAGCATAAAGATAGTTCTTAATTTATTTAAAGAGATAAATAGGTATTCTTAATGCATTAGGAATTAGATGTATTTTAACATCATCAGTGATATTATAATCCTTCATAGTAAAAATCGTAGCATTTGAATGTAGTGAGGTGTAAGTAACAAAAAATATAAGATCATAATCATTGTTTTTATTACTCTAAACTTCGAATACTTAACTTTTTAAATTATTACGTACATTTTAAATTAAATTTCAATGTTTACAGTTAATACGAACGGCGATTTTAATGAACGACGTCCATTTAAGACCAGAAGTTGGGTGTGGAGGCGTATTTGAGAGTAAAACGAGTCTCGTTAGTAACCCCGCCCAGGTTATCAATCGAGCTATTAATCGATCGAACATCGATTGTCGATTAACCCTTTGATGAAAGGGTAGCAGATGTTCTGAGATCCGCGATTTAATGCGTGCGTGATTTTTAAATTAATAACAGTTTGCTTGAAGAATTGCGATTATGTTTTGATGTTATTTTTTTGCTGTAGAGGCTTGGTATGAGACATAATCAGATTTATGTCATGTTATCAAACACGTCAAATCAACTTTTTAATTTTAAACTGATATAAATAGGTAACATATAAATGCAAAAGTTGAAATTATAAACGGGGGTTTCTCTCTTATCGAGGGTTTATCTAACCTTAATACTGAATAAATGATTCCAAAAACGTTGGCTACATTTAAACATATAATTATACATTAAGCATATTTTATAGGTTATACACTCTTCGATAACAAGTCCCCATCGTTTAAACTTTAGACATAAGAGAAAACAGATAATTGTTATATAATTTTTTATACATTCGGTATGCTCACGAACAAATTCTTATTTCCAAAAAATAGATACTCTTAGATAGAATACTCTTTACCTATTAAGAAATTTATCAAACAAATAAAAAACGCAACTATTAAAGCTAATACGAAAGAATTTTATCTTCCCAAAATATTAGCAATGAAGCAATTCAATGTACACGGTATTAATTTAAAATTTGCATTTTACGGCCAATTTCTATTTAAACGCTCAAATGGCTTTGTTAAAATAAATTACTCTATGGTTATTGATTGTTTCAAAAGATCGATTAACCTATTATGAGCATGAAAGATTGCTAACTGCTTTGAAATTATTAACTTTTACATTGTTATATCGTTAACGGATATCTTTTGCGATAGTGCAATTTTATAAATTGGCACATCAACATTATCCATACTGTCCTTCCATCACGCTAAAACTACTGAACCGATTAGAACGAAATTTGGTGCAAAGATAGTCTAGAGCCTGGGGAAGGACATAGGATACTTTTTTTTTTAAATCAACTCCCAAAACGTTGCAGGGGTTGAAACTTTTTATAATTTAATATGTATTCTACATGCATAATACATGCGTGCGAAACTGGAGCTGGTCGCTAGTTTTTTTAATAACATTATGTTTATCTCAAATAAAAAACAATATTATCGTAAATTGCTAAAAAAATCTAAACAACTCACTCATTGCAATGCAATCCAAAATTTTCCGATAGATTAAAGTCAATCTATAACCATTTTGAAAAAGCATGAAGAACGAAAAACGTAAAACTTAAAATTTTCAGTACGTTGAACTACCTACATTCACAATTTTTTTTCATATTTTCACTTTTTTTTTACATTAAAAATTTACTAACATTCTTAAAAAATATCAATTATATCGATGAGAACATTCTGGAATTTCTAAATCGGGTTATTACCGTATTACGCATATACCGCGCGGTCGGTTCGTCAGTTCGATCAATCACAGTTACTAGTAATTTGTAAACGGAGGAGCGCCGCTATGATTTATATAGTATGCGCCGGCGCACAAAACTACACTATACAAAAACTTAATTGAAAAATTGTTTTAGATAATTAAAAGGTTACTGAGGATTTTTTTTCTTTTGGATATTTATTTGATTGTTGTTTTCGTGTACTTTAAATTTTAAAATCAAAAATAAATAGGTAATAAAAAATAGTAACTACTAAGTTCATTCTTATTATGATTAACATATAAAGATAGTCTTTGGTATTTTTTCTATATTTTGAGTAAGTTATGGTTTCATATTTCTGACGGGGCTGCGGAAGAGTCCGCCAGAGCACCCGTGACTCCGTCAATACGCGGAACAGTGGAACACCGTGGGGTTTTAGTCGGTTTGAGTCCGACATAACCTACTATCTCACCCCCGGGACGGTA
>DWAJ01001107.1:0-24906 GCA_018238005.1 Eurema mandarina
AATATTATTTTTATAAAAAGAAACTAGGCAAGTAAGACCTTGATTTAAAAAATTATTATATTAAGTTCTACTAAATTTTATGGGCATCAAAGTAGATATGAGAACTGATCATTCAACTAGACACATAATATTCATATCACACTCACATGATGTTGTTTCACATTTAAGTGAATGACAAGGTTATAACTTACTGAGTATCGACAGCCATTGAGTGTAGCCAGCCACTCTGCGTCGCCCCCCAATACTCTGATACACTTGCAGTACCTACTATCTGAAAATGTGAATTTTATGCTCATTTCTTATGATTGAGGGTAGTTCTATGTTGCCACAATTTACCAATGTTAAGTTGTGGATTGGTAGCGCTTAATCTTTGACAAATGAGATGTTGAAAGTAATTGAGTAATTTGAAAACTAAAACTGCTCAAATTCAACAAGTAATTCACAAAACCTAAAAGTTTTGGAACAGCATAAATAACACACATGGCAATAAGTGTCCAGATTGAGTTGGGCGGACTGGTCCACGTGTATCTTGACAGGCAGCGCGCCGGCCGGCGGCGACAGCGCGCCCCGCACCTCTGCCACTAGCCCAAACAATTCCCCACATATACTCTGCAACATATTTCAATTTTTAATTAAGTGGAGATCACACATTTTGTAAGTGATTTATGTGAAGGGAAAGTTGAAACCAAAAACAGATACAGAACCGGCTAACACAGCAATTTAGAAAAAATAAAGTATCACAGTTTCTTTCTGGTTCTTCTCAGCAGAAACATTATTATATAAACCAGCTTATTCAAATGCAGTACTATATGACACAGCATAGTTGATTGAATTATATAATTGAAATTGAATTGAATGATATACGAGTATTTGACTGACTATTTGTCATTGACTGAAATAACTATGATTGTTGAGTTTAGATAGTTTCAACAGTACATCTGCATGCTTATGTGCTAGAGTATACTGCTGCAGGAGCACTGCGCTGGCCACGATAGCCGCAGCCGCGGGCAGCAGTAGCAGGCAGCCGCGCACCGACACACCATAGAATATGAACAGCACAGCACCACTCAGCACACAGCATTCTAATGTCAACTGTAAAATAAACAAGCCTTTGAATAGAAAACTGGGAGAATGACTTCTAACTAATGTAATTAACCATAATAATACCTCTTGAAAAAAGAAATATATAAAGGTATCCCAAAATTCTGTAGTAAAAGCGGTTCGCACTATTTCCTGTCGCTTTCGCAGATCCGATGGTCTCGCTTTTCTAATTATCAATTCGCAAGACATATTTATACACAATCGTTTAATTTGTAAACAACTAAGTGATTAACATTTTCCTGTATTTTGCAGCCTTACGAGTATTAAATTCCAGTAATAATTTGGTTGCATTTGTTGATCACGTATTCATAAAAATGTAAAGGTAAATAGATAAAAATAAAACGCCTTCAAATGTTATTAAACGATGAACCTGAGATACTCTGAACTCTAAAGCCATCCAAAACTAAACATTAAATTATAAATATATTTTATAAACATTGAAAATTGACAGTGACAAGTCGAGTGACAAAATTGGCACTGGATATTTGACAAGTGACGTCTGTGTAGGTTTTCAATTTCATGTTCTTAATATCGACATGACTTTATTTTCTTCTAAATTAAATCTTAAATAAATTTAAAACAATTTCATATTTTTATATATTGTGTATGTTTTTACTTTTGTTGTAGAAATATTTAAGGGGGATCCCACAAATATTACAAGTACTACAAAAGTACTAAAGTTACTACTAATAAATCATAATATAGAAGAACAGCCGGCCTTAAAGATATGCACATATTTTTTTTACCTTTTCCTAAATATTTCTAGTTTTCCAATTATACACTAGAGCACATTATGCAGCATAATGGTTAACGATGAATGTTTATTCATTCATATCTGGACCACTCTCAAAAGTACCAAGTAGTGCTTTCGCCTAATGCCTGCAATTACATGTGCAGTGATAGTAAATTACCGTATGTTTTTTCTATAATTTGACATTGATCGAAATATCGAACTATGCTCTGTAATTGAAAAATTAGGATTGATGACACTTAAAAGTAACAATCATAATTTACCTATTTACAGAATTTAGAATTATTCATTATATTCAATCTCAAATAAAAGTAGCGTAGCACGAATAACACGACACCACTGCTCTTATTATATCGCACAAATCTACCAACAAACACGAAAGAAAATGATGTAAGAAAAGCGTCTTGGAGTTGCTATGTTATTGATAAGTAGTAAGTACCAATACTTACTTCGTCGGACTATGTTCTCAACTACACCGCGAGATGTCGTTACATCCAGAGGACCATTGTATGAAAGAAATCCAAATTAGGAACACATACTATTTAACACATACGTGACTTAGACTTAACTCAATATAACTAGATGTGTCCCGCGGCGTGCGGTTACGTCTGTATAATATAAAGCGGAAGAGTTTCCTCGTTGGTGTGTTTCAACGCGCTTCATCTCAGGGAGGAGTTGCATTTACATCAGGCGTACCGCGTATACCAAAAGGAGCGAAGCATCTTTATTTTAAATATTCAGTCGATTTTATAATTTAGAATTTAGGCCACCAGCAACTTGAACTGTAGGAATTTGAATATGAAGTTTACCAAAACTTCATCGTAATTTTAATAAAATTTCTTATCGTAGTTTTTACCATCTCAATCATAAATTCTCAATAAAAATCGTAGATTTTTTAAATTTAGTAAGTTTTTGTAAGGATGATTTAATGTTGGTAGAACAAAACAGCACATTGTGATGACTAAATTCAAAGTAAGTAAAATAATATTTTACTCATATTATAGTAACAACATGGCTATCGTGCGATGGTGCGGTTCGAGCTAGAGCTGGACTCTGCCCATTGCCCACAGCCCGCTGTCGGCTAGGTAGCTCGGCGGTAGGCAGTGGGCACTGGGCAGTAGGCAGTTGGCACTAGGCAGTAGGCACTGTTCAGTGAGCAGTGTTCACTCGGTCTCGGCCGTCGGCGCCGACTCCACAGTTGTCGCACGGCCTCAGCTCTGCGCGCGCGCATCCCGCGCACTCACTCCCCGGCGCGTACGCGACATCGCTGTTATGATTGTTCCGACGACGTTCGTGCTGCTTCTGGCGATTGGTAAGCTTTCAACATTCACATTGTTACTTTATAATATACTGGTTCTATTTTATTTAATCAGAAAGATAATACCCAGTTCTACTCCATAATTTCGTCAACTGTTTTATTTCATTAAATTACTATAAACGTCTTTGATGCAAAAAGAGGCAACAAAAAGTTGTTCAATATGATTGCCGAAACGTTTTTGTCTGCAACCGATTTGACAGTTTATACTCGATGTTTGGGTCGTACAATATTACATTTATTGACTTTAATTTTATACGTATATTTTATTAAATATAAATTTATTGGTGATTTACTCTCTACAAGCCTCCGTTAAACGAAATAGTTTATGCAAAATCTCTAACGATAAAGCTCATTGCGTAAAGACTTGTTTTAAAAATATTTGGGTCGCAAACATTAGCAAAGCAAAACGCATAAACATCACAAATTCAAAGTCACATTTATATCTTCATTCAACCAGGCTACATTATATAGTAACACTTGAATTGTATTCAAAAACAATCATTTGTCACCGGCTCGGAACGCAGTTTCTATAAAGAAGGATCGACAAGAAACTTTGATAGTTGCTTTTTTAAAATAAAAAGAAATAGTAATGTATGTTCTTAAACTTGAAATAACGTTATGCATAGCGCATAACAAAAGTAAAGGATGTAGGAGGCCCCCCGGCCGACCGCGCCGTGGAACAGTAAATATACCGTAAATGTAATGTTTTTCTCGCGTTAACATAATCGGCACGTGAAACTTTCGAGTTAGACACGCGAGTTAGCCGAGCGGCTCTCGGCGCGCCGCCGTCAGCCTGGATGGAGCGCGCTGCTCGCTGATGTTGTCGTGCGCTGTGTGCGTCGTGCTACCGTCCTTGACCCGCTGCCCAGTGCCCTCTCGATGTGATCCCGTACTGTGCAACAGCACTGGCACGAAGCTGCGCCTCACTTGAGAGGTCACAAGTTTCCCTCATCAATGAGCGGCCACGCACGACAACAGGCTGTGCATCCCAGCGCCAGCCGGGCTGTACCTAAGATTATTAGAAAATATAGCTGTGATAAGATTTTATTTTGAAAGTAAAATCACTACATAGTATAAAACAAAGTCGCTTCTCCGTCCCTATATTCCTATGTATGCTTAAATCTTTAAAACTACGCAACTTTCACAAAATTCTTATGCGGCTTTTTAATAGGTAGAGATAAGTGATATATATAATACATGCATTATATTATGTACGAACGAAGCCGGGGCGGATCGCTTGTAAATAAATAAAGCACGAACTTATATAACGAGAGCTATGCAATGTTGGTATGTAGCCGGCGCAGCCGTGTGCTCGTGTGCCTCGGATACATTGGGTACACCACCATGTTTAACTCACTCGAGGCGCAGGAAGTTTCTTTGCTTATAAGCTTTAAGAAATTAGAAATCATGTCAAATTACATATTCTTTTTCTCGTGTATAAAAAATCTCTAGAGGCTTCAGGAAACGTGCCTCCCGTTCCGACCAACTTTCACTTTTTTATGTTACACACACAATAAAATAATATATTATTCACGTTTTAAAACCGATCGAACACTACAAAAAAGCAAGACCATTGCTTCCGATTTTCTATTATGTTTAATGTTAATATTGTATTAACTATTAAGTATAATATAAAATAATTTTTAACAAAAAATAAACCGACTTCAAACTAAAAAGCAAAAAATAAATTTGCTTCCTACAAAGTAATACGCATTTTCATTTAGTATATAGAAATGATTTAATAGTTATTTTATAATTTAGACGTCGTTAGAAATAGAAACATTAAGAGTTTCTTAATGTGTCTATCGACTATGTCTCTCTTCTATGTTAGGTATATACTAAAGTATCTAGGTGAAGAAATAAAGATGGATACAGTCGCGGGCCGCAGCAGCAGTAGGCTAGGAGACTAGGAGTAGAGCACCGATGACCAGCAGTGTGCAGACTCACAGAGTGGGAGTGTGGCTGCAGCGGAGCCGCTCTCACCTTGAGAGTGAGCGCTCGCGGAGTTTTAGTTGTCAGTTCAAATGTGATAACGTCGTGTTGCTTTATTTACATATATTACATATGTACCAGCGAAGCACGGCCACTCGGCCACATTCACTACGATATAAACCATTAAAAACATTTTCCACTGATTAAATGTTAAACTTTGAAATGTAATCTACATCATAATGGAGCAGCTTTAGCATGGTTCCTGGCATGTCTTAGCGTTTTCAATAATCAGTGGTGGAGTAATTACTATAAAGGACTAGTACTTTACTGTAATTATTGCGAAGTGCGTTCGCTGGTCAGGTTTCTAGTATTCGCTCGTGGTGTGTTTTTCCAGCGGCGATTATAAAAAGCATTAATAAGCACTCTCACGAGTCACGAGTGAATGTCAAGTTCGCGAGAAAGTCCATTGTGTAATGTATAATGATACAAATGTGAAGCCAAGCCGAGCTAATGGTGCGGCACTGCTCGTGCTGCGCTGCACGAGCTGTGGCCAGCACACTTCACATCCAGGCCTCCTCGACACTCGCTTCACTATTAAATCGCACATTTTTAATTTAAACAAAGGCCCGCGTCTAAACGCGTTTACCGCGCGTGTAACCCGGCAGTGACCCACGTACAACTCTATATTTAATTATTTATAATTAAATAAAACATTTGTAACATTCATGATGCATATTTTGATGTGACCGTCTGACCGCTCGTAAGCTGGCTTGTATCACTCGCTCGAATGCTTAACGAACTTCGGTCGGGCGCAAAACGGCATAGACTTGAGAATCAATGATAGTTTGTTTATATAAACACCACTGACTGTGCGCGACGGACGAGCGATCACAAATAAAATGTATAAACACAACAGCAACGAGCAGATGAGAGTCGGGGACCATATTTCAAAGATCATGTTTTGTCTAAATGTCGGCGTATGCTAATCGCGATTCGCGACGCCGCAGCGCCCGCGGTGCAGGCGCCTCACTTTGAGCGTTACAAACTCGCACTTTTCATTATATTTACATTTTTTCATTATATTTAGAATTTCAAGTAAGATTATAAATAGATAAACTAATCTTTCGTCAATTGAACTGTTATGGTCGGTTCAGATTTATGTGAAAATAAGTCGGCCAGTGAGACGTTAATGAAGTAGTTTTGTCGATCAGTCGGTTGTTCGATGCGTTCCCACATCGAGCCGCCTGCAGAGGGCGGCGCAAACATTGCTCGATGGACTGTTTTTGCTTGTCTAGTTTCCAGTTTTGGCCACGAGCATTTCGCAAGCTTTCGGCGACCCTCCCCTCCCCTCACCGCGCGCACCGCCGCGCCGGCCGCGTCTAGAGGCCAGAGGTTAATTGCGTGAGTCAGGCTCAACCATTAACCCTATTTTGTCAATTTTGATGACAAGCCGATAATTCGAGTGGCGCTCGACGTCGATGGTAATGCAGCGATTACTGGCAGGCGGCGCTGTGGGGCGATTTGCTCTGAGTCATATCATCATGGTTGAGGACGAGTCCCATTATGACATTATTTGACTTACAGACGATTTGCTTCAAAAATTAAATATTGAAGAAAGTCCGAACTAGGAGCAAGTGGCAAGGTGGCGTGCCGCGGCGCCGCCCGACCGAGACGCGACGCGACGCGTTCACACCGCGACCGGCGACCGGCGACCGGCGACCGGCGACACGACAATTTGTCGTTAATAATTAATTGTGCAACCCACTAAGTAATTGTGTCGTAAACTCGTCTAAGTGGATGTAGCTTTATGCTTGTTTCCCGAGATGATTAGCGAGATTACAGTCGTAATGCTGCAGCTGACACAAGAAGCAAATTATTGTGCGCACTCATGTAATTTGGGTTATTAGAGTAATAACGGTATGCATCTGAAGATGACTAGCAGTTATCAGAGAAGGAGAAAAGGATAGAATATAAAATGTAAAAACAGGTAAAGGACGTGATCTACCGGCTGACCGCAACCTCACATGTAACATTATAAATTATTAAAAATAAAATTTTAAATATTTAAGCTGCAGTGGACAAATTAGGCTTTCAATATTTGAAAGAATTGAATAAGAACAAAGATTCGGTCAGAGGTTGTGCCAACAAAGTCAGTACAAGTGAATGCTGCACGTTCTCTGCTCAACGTTGACCAGAGATCGTTCCGTTATATTGTAAACAAGATACGCGATAAGATGCATCGAGAGCGCGCTACTCGGTCACATTCTATCGGTGAATATGTTCGCGTTCCGTCGCCGCTCCGTGGCCGCCTCGTGCTGCGCGACGTCACGTCGAGCCAGCGATGTACGGCCGCTGCTTCTGTTAGTGGGTCAAAAGACAACGGTACTCGCAGCGGTGTCCCCCCGCGACCCCCGCGCCCCACGCGCCCTGATCCCCCAGTTCAATATTCAAAGATATGCAATTTTCCGCAAAGAATGGAATGATGCTATATTCTATCACTGTCAAACGGTGACATACCGCCTCATTCGTCACTAGTGCGTTCCCTCCGAAATGCACCATTTCCCACGTAAAAAAGATATTGCATTTCTGTTCATTTTGCGTTGAATTGATGTCGACGATCGTTTAGTGGTCGAAATAAAACTTTTGAGATTTGTATTTCCCTCCAGGTGGGGATCGCACGCACAAATTCGCGTGAAATTGTACCGACCTAATATGTTATATTAAATGTTGTGGTTTCATCCGCCACTTACGAGTTTCATTAGGTGCCAAAAATATTATTGACCGATGGGAGTCGCAGTGTTAATATTCTCTTTGATGAGAACTTGGGAACAGACACGCAGCAGTGTCGTGTGGATGTATATGTTCCATTTTGTTTTGAAATAGTTGCCATGTATTTAATTGTTATTTGTGTACATTGAACAACACAATAGTGTTTGATAAATAACAAGCGGACAATAAGCGGTTGCTGCAGCGCGCTCGGCGCTACTCTCGTGTATGTTTCACTACCTTGTCGGACCGATGCCTTCTGCAATGGTATCTCGGGCGCTATGGTATCTTGGAGGCATAGCCTTGGAACTCTTGGAGATGCGGAATGTGCCTCACTAAACATAGTTACATTAAAATATCCCAGTTTAACTATAGAAATATAACCAACACCGCTCGTTAGCAATTAAACCATTGCTGAAAAAGGCTTTATCATATATTATGTTACTCCGGACGTGTACGTAATTAACTTTTGGTTAACTGAATAATCAAACGTTACATTATGAAAAGTTAACACATAGTAATATAATAATTTTTCAATATTTTAAACATTGAAGGCTTTAAATATGACGAGTTATATTTAGATACACTATCCTACTAATATTATAAATGGGAAATAAAAGTTAGTGAGAATGTATGTATGGTGGATGTATGTTTGTTATTCTTTCACGTAAAAACGGCTGGACCGATTTAGTTGAAATTTTGTATGTAGATAGGTGTTTATGGATTGGCCCTGGATTAAAACATTATATTATGGTATTGCCCCGGGAACGGGAACTACACGGGTGTAACCGCGGGGCACTGCTAGTGTGTAATACAGCTGCATAGACTAGAGCGGGAGGCGCCGCGCGCTACAATCGCATTTTTCATTTCATCGCGAAGAGCTTTAATGTATTTTAAACGACACCGACTTTATTGTATCTGAGCGTCGACAGCGAACGTGACGCGGAGCTGCTGAATGCGTACTGTTTATGAGACTCGTATTGTGTAATGTTTGTCGTCGTCTCTCCTGCGCACTCGCCTCAGATGGTCTTAGCGACCAGCTATGAGTTATCTATAATTATATGTTCGCTTCCCATGCAATAAGAAACCATAGATCTAAAACATTTGGAAGAAGTTTTTCCTACAAATTTATACACACAATGAGAGGAGCTACGAGTAGCCAGTTGGTACATATATTATAGGTACGTTGGGCATGTTACAACATAGCGAGGCGCGAGGAGCGGGCGGAGGGCGTAGGGCGGACGGCATGCACTTTGAGCAGCGCCTTTGAGTCCCTCGCGCCGCCAGACCTCTCGCTGAATTGCTCGAATACTTTGCTCTAATTGTTTGAGTGTAGTGCCTCACTCTACTTCTCTTCGCTACCGACGAACTGTGATGCGGCCAGCCAAATATAATAAACAAAAATTAAAGCACGTGCATTAGATGATAGTTTTAATTAAAATATGCATTGTATTAAATGAGTCCACACAAGATCTATGAGTCAACTAAAACAATATGTAACCTATTTTTATTGGCAACCAATAAAAGTAAATCTCTTACCGAAAAGTGCCGACGAAAGAATGCATCTAATTAATAATAATCAGTGAGTGATGCGAGTGAAGGAAGAGCAGCTGTTATGCCATAATTACACAAAGTACGCAAGAAAGCAACATCAGCTCAAGTATTAAAAAGTGAAATCCGCTCGTTCCCACAACACACGGGAGCCGTGCACAATAGCACATTGCGTCGTCGGACGACGCCGGTCGCCGCGACACGCCGCGACACGCCGCGACACGCCGTGGGAGCCAGCGCTGATGCAATACGTATTTATCATAATGATATTGCATCTCGATCTGCAACTCCAGGTGCTAGACCTGCCCAGCCGCACTGGCGCCAGCACTCGCACACGTTAGCGACGAGCTGCACTATCGCGCTATTACTACTCGCTTGTGCAATGTGCAGTTTCTTCGCGGTAGCCTGGTCTTTGGAACTTTGGTGTTTCTTCTTAAGTTAAATTACTTATGACATAGTCATTTAATGATAAAGATAACTGCCGCTTCACGCAAGTGGGTTGTACTGAGTGAATTTCATTTTAATGTCAATAAATAGACGGACAAGAGCTAAATGAAAGACTTAATTGAATTGATCGAAGAGTCGTGACGCGGGACGAGAGCACTTACAAAGTCTCTCCGCGTCACAGTGTCACTTGTCATTGTCCCACAAGTATTGTTCCGGTCATCCAACAAGGATACGAACTAAGAACACTATTGTTATTTTTGGCAGATTTATTATTTAAAAAATGACGCTTGTTGGGTTGGAATTAAAATAAATGTTATAAATATAAAAATAAGGGTGTGGCTAACGTACAATCGGCCGTGCAGTGCCGGGTGGCCACACGTAGTGTCTCCAGTGAACGCAGAGGCGGTGAGGCGGTGAGGCGGTGAGGCGGTGAGGCGAGCTCCAACTTATCCATTTAAAACTTGTCCCGGAGTCGCGGTGCTCGAACTTCACAAATACAAGTCACGCTTTTCACGCTTTTACACTCTGACTCGCTACATTTACAGCCCTAGGTAACACGTCTTTACTGACTCTTTTCTATATAACATATTATTTACTACATTTGTAATATAAATGCTGATAAATACACATGGTATTGTGAAAAGTTGTTGCAAAATTCTTGCAAATTATTTTTATGATTATATTCAAAACATTTTTTTATTTAATGTTATATAAAAACATTGCCAGAATAAAAATGACGAATTAATAGATAATTAAAAATCAATAAAGTGCGAGCGCGTCCCGCAGCGCGGCTCACATTTCCGCCAGAGCGATCATCAACGAAATGTGTTGTTTACGATCGATCCAATTTCACGTGCACC
This sequence comes from Eurema mandarina, assembly GCA_018238005.1. Lineage (NCBI taxonomy): Eukaryota > Metazoa > Arthropoda > Insecta > Lepidoptera > Pieridae > Eurema > Eurema mandarina. The sequence continues at coordinate 10,727 of DWAJ01001107.1, forward strand.
TGACTCATGAGCTCATTCACCAGATGGATCGTCGGTGACTACTGCGAGCCGCAGGTGTGGCCGTCAACACTGGAATATCATTAATATTAAATTATATAATTATCATTTAGTCTTAGTAAATTACAACAAGCGAACAACAGACCAATTGTTGAATGAAAGTAATGAGATATGAATATGATCATATTCACTCATCCGGTTGCGCCTGAACCATCCCTGCACCTGAGCACAATCCTTCGCGTCCAATATCCATCATGGACTTGGGATCAAATGCAATAAAAATGTCTAATCTGCGTCTCTTAGAACTCCTGTCTATCATTGACTAAACCAAATAAGTGACATGTAACGTCTTAATGAAATTGCACGCGCGGCCGCGGCGACGACACTGCGGATGATCCCTAGCCTCATTGAAACACCTTCGCGATCATTATCTGAAAACGAGCACTTGACGCGTAAATAAAGCGATAATGACTCAAATGAGCGCTGTGTGTGTGTGTGCTGTGTCAACACGTTGTAGCTACATTATTCTGCACGAAGCTCGCGGAGGCGCGAACGGAACGAATTAAAATAATTTTACCATAAAGTTTACGAGCGGCGGATTTAATCCCAGGAGAGAACCGGCGCGAGAGCTCCAACTTTATTATAATTGTTAACGCCTTGTCTTGCGCGAAGTCTGCACTCCATGTGTGTCTGTTTCTACAGAAATACTTTCTCTTCATCTCATACTCGGCGCGTTCATATTGAATTCACATCGTCATGTACCATCTAGCGACAAACGACTGTATCGTTTTGTTGGTTACTGCTGATAACAAATCGCATATCACTTGTAATTTTAAAAGAAAAGGAGATGTACCTTGGTCCCAACAGGCATTGCTTCTTATTGTTACGAAGTAAGTTATGTAAGCGCGTGGCGGCTTGTGCAGTCACATTAATAAGCATGCATTCAATTGCAGAAAATGCTTATACATTGCAGCTGACCACTGACCACTGGCCACTGTCAATAGACGACGAAACAAGAAGCAACGTCCCCCCGCCCCCCGCGCCGGTACACGCGGTGCACGCGGTGACCTTTATTATATTAAGTCGAGTGTGCTGTGTACATTGCGTCGAGCCGTGACGTAACGTGTGCAATTATGTGAATGTCGAGATAAGATCGCGAGCGGGGCGAGCGGGGCGAGGGGGGCGGGGAGGTGTGTGGATCGTCAAAAATGCGTAGAAAGTGAGAGGCGAGCGGCAGCAGGCGGCGGAAAGCGATACGACGTGAGGCTGCGCGGAGCTGCGTATATGCCAACCGCACTGTTGCATCTGTTTGTTGTGCTCAAAAATGCGTGCTGGCTAAATTGATTGTTTTAATTCGACAACGTACCATTTGCAATACTGTTTTTAAGTATACGAATATATTATTGTTCAGTAAGATTACAACGACCCACATGAGGCAGGAGGCTCATCTGACATCGGTCTCAGTCTCGCACGTCAGTAACTATCTGACGTGAGATCACAATTAGTTCAGCGTGCAGCGTGCAGCGTGCAGCGCCGAGCGCGCAGTCAGCGGCGAGATGACGCTAACGAAATATTCTCACGAAGGAGTGCGGTATCGCTCAATCAGAGTGGACGAGTGAAAGTGGTTGATCATGAGAGCAAATCGCTCGACACAATAATCGCTTTTGTGTTTATATTATTTGGTGACAGCGGCACGTCACACGGTTGTTTGAACCCCATGAGTCTTAATCACGCTTTACGTGCTCGGATCGCTTTGCGTAATGAATGTTGAAACTTCAATTTTTTAATGTCCTCACACCGCGGCCGAGCACCGCCCGAGTGTCGCGTCACGTGAGTGCAACTCGTTAGCTGCCATTCAGCAGCCCAGGTGTCGCGGCTCCCTGCATTTTGCATACATTATACATACCTACCCTGTCAGGAACTACCGACTTTATTGACAACTCATACTCCCACCAATTTTTACTTGGAAGAGACATCTAGTTACTACTAGTATAAGAGATTATTAAGTCATTCAATCTTGTTAGTGAGCGTTGAAAACAAATAAAATAAAGTTCTTCTTTTAGGATAAGAATTATTGTTAGTAGAAAAACATTCTTTGTATTAAAAACTCATATGTGCTCTACGTCTATTACTATTATTGCCGTAAATAGGATCCGCAATATTTTGTTTATATCTATGCCAGTTTTTAAGAACTGTGAACTCAGAAATAATGTCTCCGATCGAAATAGAAGTGTTTCGAGATTGATGGAATTCATTCTCGTCATGCGTAACGAGGTGTCCGACGCCGATAGGTCAATCGAGTCGGCTTCAGCCCAAACACTACCGAGAGCAGGTTCTCAGGTAATTGGTCGACTTCGGAACATTTCACGCTCATTTAGTTACAGTTATACGCTTTGTCAATTACTGAGACATGGCTTTGAACAATCATCGCGGAGAAATTCTAAAAGTTATAATTCGCAATTCAAGCCGCGCTGCTCAGCCTTCCGAATAATCACTTTTTATTATATTTTGAGTACATAGGCTTGTAAAATTATCTTCGATTTTGCTATAAAGCAAGTTTAAGTGCTCTCATGGCCGACGCACCACGCAACCAAACTACAACAATAGCCATCATTGAAATTAACACAGCACATAATAGGGTCACACAGGGCGTATCTAGTCCGCGTGATTTATTGTTCACCTTTAGAAAGGTTAGCCTTGGTACACTTAGGTCGCACAGGCGATATTCAACCTGAGGCCTATGGAGGTAAGGTCTGGATCGGCGTGCGTGTCGGCCGGTGGCGAGTTTCGGATGGAAGCGACAGTATTTTTCTGTGGCCGTTTAAGGCACGTCACTTTCTTGAGAGCACTTTCGCACGTAACAGCTCACAGCGAAGCTCGAGTGCGCGACTCGTTGGACATAATGATGGCCGCGTCGGCGTACGGCGTGTGTTGATTGTTGGGTGTACTCCTATGTGCACTTGCAACAGACTCTATTCTCGAAGGAAAAAGGACAAGACCGTTTAAAGATAGAACATGCTTTAGCATTTACTTGACGATATTTTAGGTCAACCTATTACACTGAACATAAACAGGGCAAAATATTGGTACTGTTTATAACAAGGCAATTAAAAGCATTATCTATATAATGCTTTTCAAACCTATGTGAAATAATTACATACTATTGTACCTTTTCATTTTTAAAGAGCAACGATCGTGGTTTCTTTCCGGTTCTTCTCCGTAGACACGCTATTTCAAACTGGTGGTAAATTATTGTCTTGTAAATCGTGACGGTTCAAAAGTGTTACACGATGTAGCCTAGTTGAATAAAGATATAGTGTTTACATTTGGATTTAATTAAAAACCTGCTTTATTTAAATTAGTGTCAAGCACCTACCAAGCGTTTAGCATATCAGTAAAATTTAAAACAGCCTCGAAAATTAGGTATCGTTCTGAGTTAGAGCTATGTACGTATAGTGCGTGTTTTCGTCTGGATTCTGCACAACGTTTTCGCTGAATTCTGTCTTTTCGCTCTTTCTGGTAGCCTGGTACACGGATTTTAGTCTTTAATAATATATTTTTATGAAAGCCGCTCATTAGCCGTATGTGCCTCTATGGCATGAATTAAAAAGGTAATTATTATAATGATGTGTATTCAAAGTTTAAAACCTTCAATGTTTTTAATCAGTTTACTGATCTAGAACACCGGGAACAAACTGTATTTCAATATTTTATATTTTAGATGTTAATATTGAAAATATTATAGTTTTATTAGAAAAGCGTGTCTCATTCCTTGAGGGAAATCTTCTCATACCAATATCAGAGCATCGTTGTAGTGTGCTTCAGAGCTGTGGTGTTGGTCCAGCAGTAAATGTGTAAGCTCGTAAGGGGCGGGGCGGGGCGGGCGCCGGGCGCGGGGCGGGAGGCGACCTTGTGCTCGATACAGGCGAGCTTCTGATACAAGCACAATAACACCTTGGCAAATTGTACAAATAAAGATTTAGAACGATAGAAGATCTCATTTTTGGTCGGATTATATACATTTCATACCTATTTAATGGGACTACACTAACAAGGTTATACGATGAAAGTATGTGTTGATCATGTTGATCGGGTCACATTCTTTGAGTTATACAATATAGCAATAAAATAACGTGGGTAGGTGCTACCACTAACTAGCATGTGACGTGTAAAGTCACACACTCCACAAGCCACATCACAACGTGTCAGTGGACGGTGGAACTCGATCGACTCTAACGAGCTAAACCCGAATTAATGATAGTCCCACGCACCGGCTTCCAGCTCGCGCCGTCAATAACGGAGGCTCTGTTGCCGGAAGTGGCGGCCACTTTCACCAGACACTTATTTTTACACTTCCATGACACTTGCGGTCGTTGACACTAGTCCAACTAGGAGTCCAAGGAAGTCATTTCTAGATGAATAACTAAAACGAGTTCATTTTCTCCGGAACAACGTAATTTATGGAATATTCGGTTCGATGTCACGGATATACTCATATGTGCGTTTAAATGTTTATCACGTACTTAGCTTTTTTCGACCCACATACCTTCGGTCGTTTGTTGAGCTCATTAAATTGATACATTAAATATATTTAGTACCTTATAAGAGCATAGACTCAAAGTTTGAAGGTTAAGATTTTATATTACTAGTAAAGAATATCCAGTAGGATATATAATAGGATAACGATTACGTCGGTAAACAAAAAAAGGTTGTTATTAGACTTCCGTATCTTAGGGGAATATAACCGGAACCCCTGTGAGTAGATCGCTGTGTTGACTCTCCCATTGTGTGTCTTTTAAGATTCTTTATATCGAGTTAAATAAACTGCACACTCAGATGTCGGATAACTTGCAAAGAATGATTAGGGTTATTTAAACAAAACTTTACAGCTCAATGTGTAGCATAAACGCAATGCATTGATGTTTATTGTTTATAGATATCCTAGATCTAAAGATCAGACATATAATTTTATATTCCTATAATATCTGTCAAAATTTTATTTTGGTCCAAATTTCAAAAAGAATTTCCCATATCATAGGTCCGAGTCCAACTGGCAGTCGACCAGTTCGTTTAATATTGTGTCTGTTTAATTGTGACTGCGTGTAAGTGAGTATATTGTTAGTATATGTGTGTGTTCTCGGCAGGCCTGCAGGCGCTTGCGGCGCTGGCGGCGCGGCAGTTCGGCGCGGAGGTGGGCGCGCTGTCGCAGCTGCAGCACGGCGTGCGCGGCCGCCTCTTCGCCGTCGACTCGCGCACGCTCTACTTGCAGGACTTCCACTACGACGGCGTCGGGCCTGGTCAGTACCCTGCTACATGCTATCTGCTATCTGCTACCTGCTACATGCTATCTGCTACATGCTACATGCTACTAACTGCTACATTCTTAACGATATTCATCATAGTAGCAACACATGACATTGAACAAAAGAATTTTATGGATCTTATTAAAAGTAAATATGGCGTTTACGAACTTCATATTTTAATTAAAAGTTGAGATTGCATTTGCTCCAATTATATTGTACCTAACTAGGAATCAAGTGTCGCGGCGCAGTCCCGACCCCCGACCTCACGCGAACTCTCCAATTATCTAACTTTATCGCGAAACTTGCGGACCAAAGATAACTTCAACTAGCAGTTACGGATCATATAGCACAATTGGACTCGGTTCATGTGCATATAACGCTTCATATTATATCGTGGCAGGCAGTCAGTTGTTACGTCATCATACAAGTTTACCTATAGCTTTTTGTTATGGTATTTTCCACAACCTCGTGATTTTATGTAAGTAAAACAAGACGTTTAAAGGATTATATGCTTCAGTTCTATGTTCTATATATTAGATAGACTTTTAACTGGAACGTTACCTTCAAACAACACGACGCATGTTTAATTTGCAAGTAAGATTTAGCCGCGCGATATTATAATATGTATTACTCAGCTAATACATCCCGCGCGGGGTCGGCTGAAAAGCAATCGGGTGAAGTTGAGGTGTAATTAGGAACGTTACTCGCCAATAATATCGGTGAGATTAACGAGCTCGTTAGCTGCCTCACGCCCGCCTCGACCACTGACACCGCTTACATCGGTAACACCGGCGACATCGCTGACACCGCTTACATCGGTAACACCGGTGACATCGCTGACACCGCTGAAATCGCCACACGTGTGAGCCACACTTACCCCACGTTCGCAACGCTGTATAATAATATCGCTGTACTATGAGATAACGCTACTAAGTGATTTATCAAAACTCAATACGCATATTTAATGGGCCCTAGATCTTAGTAGAGTAGAGTTGTAGCAGTCAGTACAGATCGAGCTGTAACATTTAAAAGTGTTAAACTTCAACAAAGCCCGGTTAGCCTTGGATTATTTAATACAAAAAACTCTAACTGTACAAGTTGTAGGAAGTAACATTGGTATTATACATTGTGCAGTCGCCTGTATAATTTATACATTTAAGAGTAGCGCATTTGTCTATGTACAAGTCATAGTAGGATAATAAAGTGAGCGAGCTATGAATGCCCATCGCCCGTCGCTCTTCGCTCTTCGCTCGTCGCTCCGCTAGATTTCCCAGCAGACCGCACTGTGCACTGTGCACCTGCAAAAACCGTATCATTACTTTCTTCCATCTTTCTAATATACATTTCTCGTGCTCAGTCTTTTCCGACGATATAAAGACATTTTATAGGCATTCGATTTCGATATAACATTTCCATTTTTATCGCTCGCCAAAAAATTCGCAGCTAGAGTATTTCGGTTCGACGATTTCCCAGCAATGAGTTTCAGCGGCGATATTAAACTAGAACTCGACGTGTACTAACATTTCCTTTAATTAAACAGCAATTTGGAAATACACTTTCCCAAGCTCAGGTTGTAGGGAGCTCTCTCGCTCGCAATTTAATTTCGATATCAAAGAGTCCGCTCGGTTATGTTAACCTATTTTGTGTCGCGCGGGTTGCGACTTGCGACTCGCACTGGTGACTGATCGTCAATCGTTTCTCGATCAATTCGACAAATCACAATAGCGTTCTGCTAATGTTATAGCTACAATTATTAATTGTAACGTGGACTCCTTAAGGATCCCATTTTCTATGTAGATGTGACCTGTTTATCAAGCGTCGTAATGTTTTTATGAACGTCGTCCCAGCGCTGAAGCTGTCCAAACTCGACTAATATAACTTGCTTATTGCAAAAATTGTTACTTTATCGGCCGAGTATATTAAAGAAGTACGCCCCTTTTTCATGATAATGAGACAGAGGCTGTTCGAACAAGAGAGGAATAAAAACACTGGCAGAAAATATGTTCGCAAATTAGTTTTGCATTAGGTCTTGTATTGTCAATATTCGTCATTGAATGTAAGAGCGATGGTAGTGTGGCTAGTGGAACTACAGAATGAGGAATATCTAACAAGCCCCAGTCGCCAGGCCCCAGCGACGCCGGCGTCACTCTCGACGGACAGACCGACAGACGGGTGACAGCGCGTCCACGACGACACGCGACGTCACGTCGATCGAAGCTTCCCCACAGCGCCGTGTAGGTGTCTAGCTTTGCTGCTTCTAATGCTAACTTTTGCGTATATATAAAGCATTAAGTCGAATAATATGTCGTGTCCCTAAAATGTATACTTTTTCCTAAATTAAACATGTAATTTAAAGGCTTAGTAATTCAGTGTCAAATAGTGTTTTGTAGCCAAAGTGAAATGAGTATGGAGTCCGACATATATTTATGAAGTAGACATGATGTAGGTATCAGTTTTGCGGCGGAACCTCCCGCGACATTATTTGCTGACAGGCGTCACGCGACGTCACGCGACGCCACGTCTGTACATTTACTATTATCCGCCTTTTATCCACTAAGCAATCTTTTCGAATATAACAGTGTACTTGATTTCTCCTGATTTTTACGACCCACGAGCTACCATTATTTTCGCGATACAGAAAACCTGTGTTAGCAAGAAAGATAAGTTACCGAATGATTTTTTTAATATGATGATACACTTATTAAAAGCTTAATGTATTTTATAAAGTTGTGTGTTTGGGTGTGTGTGACGTCACGGCTGGAGGCTGCGCCCGCCTCGTCCGACCTTCAGGCGCGGCCGGCTCTCGCACTAATTGGAGCAACGCCACTTCACATTTTGCTCCGGTTAAAACGTCAATTTATAGCTAACGGTTCCGTCCGCGCCGTGTTAACTATATCGCATAACAATTGTACAACAAGCAACTTCGAGTGATCCCTAGTAGCTAGTAGCTGTACCGTATTCCGCTCGCACTTGGCGAAGCGTAAAAACAGCGAATTGAAAAATAGAAACAATAAACTGAGCCCGACTAGACCGGCCGTTTATTTTTTAAACATTCATCAACGCCATCAAATTAAAAAAGTTCCGCCACTTTCTATAAAGAATTTTTTAATGAATCCACTTCCAAACGAAATTACAAATGAGTTTGCGTTTTGTTACGAACGCTTATTAACTGGCGAAATAATCATCTGTAGTTAGAAAATCGATTTCAGAGCCCGCGCTAATAGTAGAAAGTTCAGTGGTAAGTGGTGGCCGGTGGGTATAATAATTTAATTAAATTGATCGAAAAAGAAACAGCTTATTATATTTTTTTGAATTAAATATTTTAAACATTACCATAATTCGATAATAGTTTCCAAACGAAATGGCGCCTGGCTCGAGGGATTTGTCATAATTAAGAACTTGACACCTCGTTCCCGCGATATCACAGATAAAATACTGAGATGTTATCGCAATAGCAGATTATTTAAAATTTCGTCAAATTTGTTTAAAATGAATTGAATATTTCCGATGAATGAATTATTATTTATATTATGAATTAAACAATATTATTTATGTATTAACAAATAATTAATTAGTATACCATATAATTAAATGTTATATGGTTTACATAACATATAAATTGTTTATCAATCTGAAATTACGTTAATTTCCCACTTAGAGGCACATCGTGCTGGAGTACAAAACAAACAAGGTCACAATGAGCGCGTTTTGTTCGACTTATTTACCGATTCGCTCGATTCCGCTCCGAAAGGGTCTCCTTTAATATTCCACAAAGACGCAAGACGCAAGAGCCTCAATGAAAGGTTAGAAAAAACCCGGTGACCTCTCGGCTTCCTGTGTGGCGCCGATTTCCCTTTTCTTTGTACAAATTTGAAAAAGAGATTTAATGATTTCAATCAAAAGAAATTCCGGCGGGACCGGCCGGGACTTCTATACGTCAACTTTATAGCTTTATGAGTCGATTTTCAGATAGTACTTTATGTTATCATTGCTTGTGTGTTACTATCAAAGGTAAATACCACTGAGAGGAATTGGATGATTAAATACTTTATACACTAAAGGATTAATTTTAAATAATGTGCTATATTCAAAATACGTACAAGTAGTTTTGTACCTAATTATATACATATCTGTATATAATAATTGATAAAGTGTACACCATGTCATCTTATTCGTTTCACATTAGGACACACGTTGTCGTAGGTTCGCTCATGTGCTCGTCGCTGTCGCCTCGGTTTGCGGAAGTCAGTTTACGACAATTTAGTCCCACATCACTTACTTTCTTCCTCCAGCAATTTTCTCAAAGAAGAAAAGGTTCACTTGTTTCTCGCAAAGAAGATGGGTCAATGTGCAATCAGGTGTTAAGTTGTGCTGTAGATTCAGTTTCCCGCCAATCGTCGTGCGGCGGGCGGCGGGCGGGCGGCGGGCGGCGGGCGGCTGCTTTGCATGTCAGAGGGCTGTCGCGTGAATTTCCCTTTCAAATCTGGTTTCCATGTCGCGACTCACAATGAGTCGGAAAATAAAAGCCAGCTGATATTGGTTTTTCGGCCGGAATCCGTCCAAATAATTGAAACGCGAACAATGCGGTGTGCGGAGTGCGAGTGTAGAGATCGGCGATAATGTTATTTGGAATTACATTAACGTAATCTGGTGATGTGGAACAAACAATATCTCGGACGAACAATAGCTGTAGCGGCGTCTGTCTGTGTCACAATCAGCTGCGTTCACTGTTCGCTAATGAATCCGCTCAATGAATGATACTAAAAAGCTATTCACGACAAGAACACACCGCCAAAAGAATAACATAAATACATTTAAGATAATGCCATTGGATATGTGGTCGATGCATTAAATAATCATATTACAACGACGACATTTTACGTACAGTACAGTTGTATTGTTATGTAATATATTGTCGTTATTTATTCTTAAATTAGATTGATGTACAGCGCAATAGGTACAATATTAATCAGCATTGTCAGTCTCGCGGGGACGGGTCAAATTACATGAGCTTTTAGAGTTATTCTAGGCAAATTTGAAACGCCGAGCGCCAACTGAAAAGCTAATAACGCAATCGAACATCAATACTTGATGTAGGAGGCCTCAGAGCAGTATATTTGACTGTTAAGTCGCTAAGCGCGGGAGCCGCCCAACTCCCGGGAGATCCGAGCTAACTTCGCTGCCGGCCTTTTAATTATTATTGACGACCTAAAAATAATCCTAAACGTATTTCAAGTGATCGTTTTCAAATTAATTTTTATGAGGCTTAAATTGTTCTATTAATTTTAAAAGGCAGTTATTAAAGCTAAGAGTTTTCTGAAAGGGACGGACTGATCTCGAATTTAGAAGAGCTAATGGTTCGTAGAATTAAATTGTTTTTAAAGGTTTTACTTTCACTAACATTGCTTGCTTTATATATATGTATTATAAATGTGAAAGTACCTGTCTGTGTGTCACTCTTTCACGCATAAGCCTTTGAACAGGTTTTAATGTTATTTGGTATAACTTGGTCTTAAAAATATACACATGCTACCTTTTCTTTGATGTAGGTAAACGATTTATGAGATTGATAAAGCACACGGTCGTGACGCTGCAGGTGACACCAGAGATACAGCTAGCGGAGCTTTGTTACAATATTACTTGCGTCTTAAACTTATGTATCGATAGTAGATTCTATAAGCTTATAGCCACTTGTATACTCGTAGTATGTTAATAAGGTTTTATTTGTGATGGTTTTGGGCAAATATAGTTTGTATTATAAACACGATTTATCATTTCCATAACATGTGTATGACTTAGTTGGATGACTAACAGTCATAGAGAGCTGGCCAGAGAAGTGAAGTGTGTATGATTTCCCCAGCTGCATACTTCTACGTGGGATCATCTAAGAGCCCCAGCGCGACGGGCGCGAGCCGGCTCCGCGACGAGCGCGGCGGCGCGGGCCCGCTGCGCAAGTACCGCGGCGAGAGCGTCACGCTGTCGCTGCCCGACGGACACACGCTCAGCGACTACACCTGGTTCTCCGTCTGGTGCGACGACTACTCAGTAAGCCACCTTACTCCTGAACCTCACTTACACACCAAGTTACCCGCCCTGGGTCCATAAACAAGCAGCTCGTACTCAATAAGATTAACGTTAGGTACAAATTTAATTTTAAAATTCAATTGGGTAATTTTAATATTTGCTTCTTTTTGCAATGTTTTCGGAATACATAAAACTTCCTCCAAGCGTATTAACATATAAAATTGTTTAACACGGTAATACAAGAGCGAGGATGTCCTCAACTTCAAGATGTACCTAATGCTGAAAGTTTACGAGCTTTGTGCAGTAAACGAGCCAACTACTCAAACAGACGCGAGCCTCTCGCACGTACTGCTTGATGTTCAAAGTACTAGGTCGTTAGGTAACTCCCCAACTACCTCTAAATCTCAGTGCGTTAATGTTTAAAAATGCCACAACAAACAATAACATAATTGCGCCCTGCGATACCCCAATTTTTCACCTAACAATTTTTAATTATGCCTGCCATTTTGAGACAACGGTGTTTTAAATTTAATCAAAACTTTTTGCATTCGTGTTTCAGTAATGTGTGGTGGGTGTAGTTGTGGCTTGTTGTAATGTGGCGTTGTATGTGTGTGAGTGTGAGGAGGAAAAAGGTTGTAACCGTTCGTTGTTCGTTGTAAAGGTTCGACCGGGGCCTTTAGGTCCCGATGGTTAGATGTAAAGAAGTTGTATATAAATATGCTTGTAACGAATATATCGAAAACGCGATTCAGAACTCGTCGCATAAGTAGCGGTCGCTACACCTGTGTGTGTGTGTGTGTGTGTGCAGGTGAACTTCGGGTCAGTGAGCATCCCGCGCGGGCTGGAGTACCCGAAGCCGGCGAAGGTGGGCGCGCTGCGCGGCGTGCACGGCGTCGCCTCCGACCCCATCGTGGTGGTCGACGCGCAGACGTTGCTCATACCCAACTTCTCATACGACGGCGAGGCTCCAGGTACGTGCTATACTCCACATCTATGCTAATCTATTCAACTGTTTTGAAAAGAAAATCCTCGTTTGCTTGCATTACGTAGGCTCCGAGACTTGACACGCTTTAAAAATTCCTTTCATCGCTGTGAAGTAACACTTACACACAAAATTACATGAATGCAGGAGAGACGATTTGGGTAGACCGACAGTAAATAATATCCAACGAGAGTAATAAATATAATTATTGATTCATTAACATACACAGTGCGATGTTACCTCTGTCTTCAATTAATTACGTTGCATAATATATGCATAAATACGTGCGAATATTGTCTAATGCAGCGAGTCTATAAATACATAAAGCTAGCAATTAAATGAAGACGCGATCGTGACGTAACCTAAATCAACGGCATTCCTACTGAGTACTGACCATCAGGGGCTACATTTATACTCTATGCGTTTGAAAGCTTATTTATTATCACTTTATATGCTAATTATCCATCTGTTCTCGATTATATATTTATTACAAAAAGCTAATATTTAAATAAGTGTTAATAAAAAGAAATCATTAAATAAACTTCCCTAACGTCCTGAAAAGAAAACCCCATTTTGTAAATAGCACTGAAGCCCGAGAACAAAGTTAGGGAACTAATAACTCGTGATAGGTTGCAATAAACCGAATTGTGTCGCGTTGACCAGCAAATGTGCGCGATCCGGTAATGCCCGGGTGCCGATTGCCGGCGCCGGCCGATATCGCACCCTATATTGAATTTCGTTCAATCTCAGGCAGTGAACAATTGCCGTTTATCTGCCATTGGTTTAATGATTAATTATTATTGTTGAGTTGCTGGAGCTAAGCTGGGAATGAGTTGAGGAAAGAAATTTTTGTCTGGTCAGTTGAAAAGGAGGTTGCTCAATGGAGAGGCAGCAAAGTGATAGGAAAAACAAACGAAATATAATTAGAACAATTAATTATCTACTAGATTTACCTTGTCTCCGTAATGTGGGGCTGATTATATACATATATTCACTAAAGTACTAAGTTCAAAGTCTACTGTAAGTTGTAACATATGTAAATGGAGACTCGAGATTCTTTAGGTTAGAAAGTTCATCCACTTCACATAGTTAAACGACTCTTTGGGATTTTGTAATAAAAGGTTGTCTGTCTTACTGTCTTCTATAAACTAATACAAGATGGCATACATTTAAATACAGTTATGTATTCAAATAATTAAAGTGCTTGTTTCCTCGTTGACGACAGACGCCAAGTTCTGGGTGGGCAGAGGCGACAAGCCGTCCCCGGAAGGCATCCGCATCCCGGACGAGAACGGCAAGGAGGCGCCGCTCCGCAAGTACGACAGGAAGACCATCGTGCTCACCCTGCCCGGGGTGAGTCACTCCTACTGCTTTAGCGTGCTATATGTACCACTGGTAGAACGTGAAGATTTTCAGTAAAACCTGATCATTTTTATTCTAGTGGCTTAAAAATGATCAGGTTGTCTCTGTTACCAATGTGCCTTTTTGAGAACTGTAAAATTGATTTATTCTATTATTCTATGAAGACTTTGAAATAATCAGCGTAATCTGGTCTAAGACGAGTTATTTTGAATATGTAATACTATCGGTGTGACACTCGTTTGAGGCGGATTGACTTTGTTAGTTTGGTATCGAGGTATAAGTGCGGTGGTGTGCGGTGGTGTGCGCAGGAGCTGACGGTGTTCGACATCGGGCACTTCGGCGTGTGGTGCGAGGCGTTCACGGTGGACTTCGGGCACGTGCCGCTGCCGGCCGCCGCGCTGCGCAACGTGCCGCCCAGCCTCAAGATGCTCGGCGTCTCGCCGCAGGTGAGCTCCCCTCCACCCTCCCCCTACATCACCTCCACACACACACACACACACACACACACACAC
>DWAJ01001108.1:0-24893 GCA_018238005.1 Eurema mandarina
GGCGGTTAAGTCGGATTCGCACAAAATGGTGCCCTACCGACTAAAACCCACCAGTGTTCCGTTGCGTACCGCTACGGGGGGCGTCCCCGTATGTGCCTACTATAACCATAAACACAGATACTAAGGATTGCTAAAGCTCTTTGTGATTCAATTCAAATTATATGCGATTACAAGTTGTCCTATTATCAAGAGATTTTTTTAATCTACTTAAATAAAACAAAATAGGGTATTATATAAGTATAAATGTCAATGCATACACTTTTAGAAATAAATCACAGTACTCACAGATGAACTAGAATAATTAGAAGCTTATCGAATTTCTAATTGATTCAATCTGAAAATTTTAAGTTAGTTTATTGCATACAGTTAAGATAACCATCTGTTCAATTCAACACAATTTATATGCATGTAACTTAATGAATGGTTACTTCATTACTTGGCACACAATGAGTCTGTGTATCGCATATTGTTTGCATAATGAGGCTGATTCAAATAACCACTGCTTACATTACACAGTTATGAACTATAATGAACTTGTTTATGTAAAGACATAATTTGCCCACTTTAAATGTTAAATGCAGTAAATGACTATAATGTACTACTATTATTATTTATTACCATCGGTCTCGTCACATATAAAATACCTAAACTGAATGAACTTATCGATCGTATCATTATACTACGGTCAAAGGCTTGTCAAAAGTATATTTAATTATTCCATTTCAAAATTGAATGACGTATTCATCGAGTTGTAGGTATAGTATATAATTAAGAACTCATATTTACCCATTAAATATTTTGTGACCATCAATCTTACTGTTTACGATTTGAGTAATAGTAAAGATGTCACTGGGTCATCGTTTGTCATCAAAATCAAACACCTCGACGATTACTGAGAAAGAAACGATGCTTAGTCTGTTTAGATAATGATATGTTTGACATATTTAAATAGATGTATAACTCATATGTTTATCTCGATTTTATAATAATTACATCAGTCTGAAAGCAAATATGAGCGATATAAAATAAATACATATACCAAAGGTATATATTTAATGTGTGCAACAAAAAATATTTCAAACAAGCGTATTAAACTAGTAAATTTGTTCTGCTATTAACAATGGTTAATAATAATAATGAATTATTTGTTAATTATAGACGAACGGGCCAAGGCCGGAGGAGATCCTGCGGCGAGAAGGGTTCACATGCGTAATACCGCGCGTGAACGACTACACGCGCATGTTCTCTGCGCCCGCGCGACGCTCCGCGCCCGCGCACCCGGAGCCGCCGGGCCGGGATAAGAAACCCCGGCCTGCTTCGCCCCGCACCCCCAGCCAGGCGTCGCAGCAGTCCCCCCGCACTCCTAACCAGGCGACGCAGCAGTCCCCCCGCACCCCCGGCCAGGCGTCGCAACAGTCCCCCCGCACCCCCAGCCAGGCGACGCCGGCCTCCCCCTGCTCGCCCGAGGTGGAGCTGCGGCCGCGCTCCGCCCGCGCCGCAGAGCGAGCCGACGCCGACCGCCCCGACCGACTCAGCGCCTCCGACTTCTACACCGTCTCGGAAGACCATACACCGCAACCGTTTAAAGGTTCGTTTTTATATGACTTCTAGCTAGAGCCTTTTTCTTTATTAAATACTATTAAAGAAATCCTCGTACTTCAAGAAATATTCTAAAAAAGAAAACATCGAAAGCGATACAACCGTTATAGAGTTATGCACTTAGCAACACATTCGGCGATTTATTTTTGTATTGTACATCTAAAATGATATATCAAATATTAAGATATATACTTTAGCTAACTTTTTTATAATTATTCTATTGTAATAATCTAAAAACAGTTTGTGTTGACTTTAATTATATGAGATCACATGTAATGAACCTGCAATTATATAATTACCAGGTACGTACGACGAGGACCTGATACTGGGGTCGCGCGTGCTCGTGTTCTCGCTGAGCGCGTCGTCGCCGAGCTTCGCCACCATGGTGCTGGCCGCGCACTACATGGGCCTGCGCCCCGACAACACCTTGCTGATCGTGCAGCCCATGCAGGCGCCGCCCACCACACTACACAATGTAAGCAAAATAGCTCGACTGTTCCTCATTTTGTTTTTTACATTTTGTTTTTTACTTTTTTATTCACATTATAATAATTGCATTTGCAATAACATATTATAGGTATCTTTACGTGAGATAACTCTTGTTGTAACGGGCGGTCGTCACTGTGAGATTGTATTCAAATTATACGGTATTAGATTAATATTTAAAATGCGAGATTTGTATATATGTATTTAAATATTAGTATTTTTATATACAAAAACTGTTTATAAATAAATTCAACTTTGAATTGACGTATACTATAGTGGATATTGCGTGATCCCGGTATCTACGGGAACGAAAACTTAACCGCGTAGGACGACTAGTTTATGTATGTAATGAGTTTGTTTGTTTTTAACCAAATTAACATGTTTACAGTACAGCGAGGCTGCGGTGAAGGACTACAACCGCGGGCGGCACTACCTCACGGACCTGGCGCGGCGCGCGGCCGTGCCCGTGTTCGACAACGTGGACGCCGCCATGGCCTGCGTGCTCGCCCGCCTGCGCGCCGCGCTCTAGCACCCGCACCGCCCTCGCCACCCTCACCGCCCTCGCCACCCTCACCGCCCTCGCCACCCGCACCGGTGATATGACACTTCTACTCTACACTGGATTATACTGTCTTCTACTTAGGTTTATAACACATTCATAATTACACAAATGATATCAACACAAGGGGACACAATAATAGTAAAAAAAGGGGATAGTAATTTTCTAAACACATTTCAATAGCAGTTCAACCAATGGAATATTTTAGTGTTAATATTATGTTTTGTAATCTGTGGAAAGAGATAATCGATTTATATAGCGTTATCTCTTTCGCAAAGTGTAACGCTTATCACGTGTCTCCCAAAAATGGGCGCTGTTCAATATTTATCGGCGATTTTTTTTTAATATGTGATACGTGTCAGCTCTAACAACTTAAAGTCGAGTGTCAGAATTATGCTAAAATGTGGTCCATACGAAGGTGGGCGTTATATCGCAAAGAAGCTACTTAAAAGTGGCGTAATGTGGCTTAAAAGTACATAAAATCATTTAATGTCGTTAATACGTAATTTACGGTTATGGCGTAGATTTTGTTCCATAATAATGTAAAATGGGATTTATGTACAAAGATAATTAGAAATAAAATGACCATGAACCTAGTTATTCTAAGACACGGTGTGCATTTTAGGATCGATTCAGATATATAAGTTACATACAGTAGATATGTTTGATTACAATTTTTATTAAAATTATTTTCGACTTATTTTAACAATCCAATATTACTGCGAATTAATTAGATATAACAGTCACTTACTTAAGATATGCCTCATCACATTTTAAATTAAATATTTTTCACACACTAATGAAATTATTCTGTTAAGAATTTTAGCGAATCTCATGCACACATTAATATCGATCGAGCGTGCTCAGATGCTCTACTCCAAACACAAGCGACGTCGATATAGGCTAGTTACAAAACAGTTTTTGAGCAACTTAGCAAATAAAAATAATTTTTTAGGTTATGTTTCGACAAAAATACGATGATATTCGATCCGAATTTTTATTATAGTAACTTAAGTTCCACAACTCAGTAAGCGGTATAATTTTTTTTCGATATCGACGACGATTGCATTCGGAGTAGAGCTTCAGATTCTTTAGTCGCCCATTAAATCACAAGGTCAGAAATAAAGACATCACAAGCGAGCCCGCGGCCGCGAGCCTAAGCTCTTATATCGTATGTACTTACTAGTTAGCGCCAAGCGCGTTATTGTGTCACGCGTAGCGTTACTTGTAGCGTTACGCGTAGCGTCACGTGTCGCGCAGTACAAAGTCTCTCTCTCTATGTCGTCACTCTCTATTGTATTATATCTAGCCACTAATTGTAACGTGTGTGAGCAGAGTGAAAGGTGATGGAGACCACGCGAACGGTTTGTAATCTCTGTGATGAATATTGTTTTAGTAAATTTTAACATTGATACTTCAATGCAGAAATATTGTATGTATAATTTTAGTGTTTATCGTTGTAGATTATTGAGCGGTCAAAAGAGCGCAGGTCCGAGTTTTAGCTGAATATCAACATGACAAAACGCGTCATAGCACAATGCATTATTGTTCCCAATTGTATGTTATCGGTTCATACGCGAGTATAATTTATTTAGTGTAATATTGACTGAAGAAAGTGCTATTGTTATGCCTCGTTGTATGCGTAGTCTTCTAGAAAACACGTCTCAAATTAGATCTTTTAGTGTGTTTGCGTTGTGCTGTTTTTAATTACGATTGAATAATTACTACTAAACCAGTTCGTTATGCGTCTAAGAGTACAAAAAGTCTTGCTCACGTAGCAAATTTAAGAATGTATCGTAATTAATATTTGAATGCGTTATGCAAAATTATTTGTTGTCATCGTATACTCATTTTTAAATCTTAGATATTTAAAATTAATGTAATGCTTGCAACGTATTTGAATTGAGGTAAATCAAGCTTGTAAAGTCTTGTTCCCTTACCTTACATAGGTAATATAAGTGTAGGTACGAAAAATAAGTTATTAAACACACCTGACCCACTGTCACTAAAATATTAAATCCACGGCAAATAACAATTATTTGCTAGTCACAGTATCCATTAACGTGTATGATTACTTTGTAATATTGTTTTATAGTACAAAAATGTTAATTTATAGAAAATAATATTTCATATATTAATTGTAATTATATGCCATGTACGCTTATTTTAAACTAAAAACATCACATGTAAATATAGAAATTTATATTATTGGTGTGTTTTATTTTACCTAATATTTAAATGGATTAAGATTTAAAACAACATACAGTCATTATAAAGTGCCAGGTAAAACACCGTTTTTTATATTACAATAATTTATTACAACTAAATGTTCAAGTTTTTACATAGAAATGCAATACATCGCTTAGTATTCTTTTGAATAACTAACATAATTTAGAAAAACAATGACATTAAAACACAGTCATTTTCTGTTTGTCTTTCCTATTCTTTTGTTCTTTGTCTATTAAATGTCCTCTTCGTTTCAGTGTTGCTAGCTCCTTATTTTTTTCTGTTATTTGTATTCCAATATTTTGGTGGCCATTTGTTCCTGGTGGATATTTACACAATGTGTTTTTTAATTTTACGATATCATTTTCTATTCTTTTAGTGTCTTCTTCTATTTTAAATTGTTCTATATTCAAGTCTTTGCTAGAAGATTGTTTAATATCGATAGATGTGGATGCTGAAGGCTCAGACGTCTCCGCGCCATCTCCTAACGTTTTGTTGAGGAAATTAAACACATTGCGACGCTCTCTCTCCTTTTCTCTTTCATAAGCTCTTTTGTTTCTTTCTTCCTCTCTCTTCTTGAGTTTTTTCAATTTTTGCTCCACCTGAATAAAGTTAGTTTTGTGAGTTTATACAATATCCAAATATAAAATCTGCTATATTGTTATATATAAAATGTCCAAATCCTACCTTTCAACGAAACACATGCTAGTCTTTAATATATATTTTCATAGTATTATGAATTTTGAGTCTACTATATATTATTATATTCGAATTTTTTGAATATAACATTAAAAAACTTATTTTTATAGAGAAAATGTTGAATTTTTGCTTATGTTTCCTACGTGAGCTATGCCCCATAATTTAATATTCAATCAATTCGAAGATATACAAAGCTCTATAACTATATACACAAGTAATGCATACCTTGAGCGGGTCAGGCGCGGGCGGGCAGTGGTCGAGCGCGCGGCGGGCGGGCAGCGCGCGCGCCTCCACGGGCAGCACGCGCCCCGCGCCGCGCGCGCCCAGCCCCGCGCCCGCCACGTACCCCATCGCCAGCATCAGCTTCGACCCGATACCCTGCACCACCGCAAACATCAACAATATCAGACATATTTGTATATACAGCACATCGATTTTTGAAAAAAAACCACCGACTAATCCTCGATGTAGGTAATCGACTTTTGAAAGGAAACCACTTTTAATCTAATCTCGTCTATGTAGACAGTAGAGTGTTATCTCTTACTGATATTTATTAGGAGATAACTGAAACACATAACACTCTAAGAAGAAATAACCACCATAAAAATATATGCCTTATTCCTTGCCATTTACTCTACTAATTTTGTCGACTTCGAGCTGAACGATTGTTCAGAACTACCATTATTACAGTTGTTCAACAAACAAGTTGTACAAGAATCAGTGTGTTTATAATGTTTATAAATAAATAAAAATAAAATATGTTTATATCCATGTTATAATAAAATAAAAATTCATGATCTAATTTAAAGATTCAAACGTGAGTACACAACAGATTAACTTGTACATTCGCATTGTTATGAATGGACAAATAAACAGACAAACAGAACGTCGGCGTTAAAAATAATTGTTAAAATAATATGTAGCCGCAGATTTTGATTCGAAATTGATTCAGTACATCCAGAGTTGATCTAGACGTCGGAACCTCAAGAGCTTTATCCACTGTAGGTATTTACATTTATTGATATTTATCAAATAATATAATACATACTCACTCTAGTGTGTCGCTCCCATTCGCCCAGGGCGGGCGTGTTGTTCTGCAGGCTGTGCTCCACAAGCAGCATACCGGTTGTGGGTTCAGAACGGGATACCTTTGCCTCGGAATACTCTGTGTCGCTTATGCTGTCCGAGTCACTTGACTCCTCTTCGCCATCTAGAAATATATTACCATAAGGTAATCATGCTTGTTTATTGTCGTATAGTTAAAATTAAACCATTATTTAAGTATAGTATTTGTAAGTGTAACATAACTTCTCTTATTATTAAGGATTTAAAATACTATACACTAGCTATATACCGCGATTTCACCAGCTAAAAACCAGGTCCAGGGACAGATTTTCCGTTAGCTTTTAAATTAATGTTGACCAGGTTATTGTGTGCAAATAAAAGAGTACTCTGTAGATAAAACATTTTTAAAATTGATTCAGTAGAATATTACTTCATCACATACTATAAGGCAGTAGAAATTATACATAATAAGCCTACCCTAGTATTAGTCACAACGCATAATTCAGCATCACTCTAAGTCATTATAAGTTTAATGAATGAAAATACAAACTATTTAATGGAAACAGCTCCTCAAACTGCACATGATATTCTTCCTGACCCGACTTTCTCTTTTCGCCAGTTTTGATACCTTGTTCTAACTTGGTTACACATGATCTGTTGTCTAAGTCTACACCAGTGACTACTGCTCTGTGCCATAAGTGATATTTTTCTGTAGTTTTTTTTGCTACACTTATATCCTAAAACATTTATAGCTATGATTTGATTTGAGTTCAAAATTTTTTTCTGTTTAATACATGTTCATGAAACAATAATAATAAATGTAAAAATATATAGTTGAACATAAATTATTTAATAAATTCAATATATGCTTATTTCTGATATGTTGTAAATCATAACAGATGCTCAAAAAACATCACAATCAAATGAATAACCATTAATTAAAATATAATTATAAATTAATAATATTTAATGATTTACCTCATCGTCTGGTGGCTTAAGTTTAATTAAAATTCTACTTCCAACTTTGAGTAGATCATATTTAGGTTCAATAGCTTCTTTCAAATCGGATAATTTCACTAAGGCTCCATGGGAATATCTGAAATGTTACATTTTATATTGAGAATTTGGAATACAATACAATGAAAATAACCGAAGACGTTGAATAAACTTTAAAATATCTGCACTACAAAAGAGGAGTAAAAAGACCATTAAAACAAGAGATTCAAGTGGACAACACCTTCTATATTTAGTTAATCATCCACTTTGTCTTCATACATTTCCATTATATAGTCAAGTAAACTTGAGCTAGATACTGAACAACTCTGACTGTATTAAAGAAAGAAGAAAACAAAACAAAGCTGTTCTTTAGTATTTTTGTGTGCAATGGCATTTTTTAAAATTAATTTATTCCAAATTTTTACAAAACTCACCTACATTTTTCATCATCAAACTTGCATTCACCATTTAAATAAAAGGGACAGGGCAGCATTTCTGGATGGGTTGGATGTGTAAATAAAACCCGAACCTATGAAATTATTTCAAGATATTAGAAAAATCATTTAAATTTCATAAATTTTAAACTAAATTTATTAAATGAAAGGCACTTAACAAATTCTTGAGATGGTTGAATTTCTTTTTTATTGTAATATTACCTGCAAATCACTAAACTGGTCATCTTCCTGATGCGGTACTATTGAACTGACCATTGCATTGTGTAAGCTTGGTTGGCCTCCCCAGGAATGTAAATGAAAAATAGCACACTTCATCCCCAATAGTGATGCTAATTCATCCTGTAAGGAGACATTTTTTTATAGATACTGATAAAACATATAATTTACATTTAAACAGTTAATACATATCATAGATTTAGTTCTTTAACATTTACAGAAAGAATAATTGTTTTATTCTATATTTGTTTTTACCTCAATGTCACTCTCTTCATTTTGGCTTGTCTCCTCTGATTGTTCCTTACTTTCCTCACTTTTATCATTTGCGTAAGCTCCACTTTGTTCCATTTCTTGCTGAAATCAATAAAAATTAGTTTTAACCTATTTATCTCTACCACATGACAATATTTAAAATGTCCAATTTATACTTAAGATATAAGTACCATAAATAAAGCATATTCATTATCCAATTTATCATTACTACTTTTACACTCAGGTTGGCTATTTTGCACTTCATTTTTCTGTACAGCATCTAAACTTTCTTCTGTCAATGTGATAAGCTGCTGAAGTTCCGATTCCAATTCTAATAACGAATTTTTTTCTGCAGGATCTTTACTGCTCTCTAGACTTTGCCTTACTATCTGCAACTATGTAACAAAAATAAAAATAATAAAGGTGAATATTGACATAGCTTTGTAGATATAATTAAATATGTTCACTACATTACTACACAATTAATATACTTACTTGATCCTTATACTGTTTAATTGAATCAGATAAGTTTTCCATGTTTAAATCGGAATCCTTGCTACGAAAAGAATCGGACAATATATTTCCATTCGAAAGTTAATGTTTACTTATTATTATAAGTAAATCGTACAAGTAAGGAAATGAAATATATTATATTGATATTTCCAACTTCTTGATAGGACACTTTATAACCATTTTATTATACTTTAAATAATAAATAAATAAGCTCTAAAGTCTAAAACAAATTGAATTGCAATTCGCAAGTATTGATAATTGACACTTGACAGATCACAGATGATACTGGATACAAGTGACAGTATCACAGTTATTTTTTGTATGATGAATTGGGGATAATAGATTTGAAACTGAAAAGACGTTTTAAAGTTTAAACGCGCTTATATCAGAAACTGCTAATTCGAATAGAAAAAAATCGAGGGAGATTCAGGGTTATAAAATTATATACATCATCGAAGTATCTCAAGTATCAGTGAAGAACATTAATTCATAAACGGGATAATTTCAAGAAACCAAAACAATGTGTATGAATTATAAAAGTATTACTCCTTGAATGATCAAATGTAAACACGATACTAATTTAGCATCAAGGCTTTTTACAAAGAGTATAATATAAAAAATTAGGACTGCTAGAGAGAACTTCAGCATCTAGGAAATTTCTATTTTTGTCTTTTTAAATATTTGCTATGATTTCACAGGCAGTTAGAAAACAAAAAGAAACAATAAATATAATGAGTAAGTATTGTTAGATCTGGGACGCTGGTAAATGGTAATAAATACACTGTTTTTTTTTTATATTTAATAAAAACAATATAACATCTAGGACTATTCTTTCGTTTCATAATTTATATAAATATTGTTTTTTATCTTTTACATTTTTTATTAGACTAGTACATTTGATAAAACATTGTTTTTGAATTATCAGATGTAAAGGATTTTTTATAATTATTCCCTATTTTTATTTTACTTATATTTTAGAGGTTACTTGATTTATCTTAAAAACGAATCTATGTAATGTATTACTGTTTATAATAATCATTGCCAATATTGTTTAATGATTCTAGGGTTGAGTTTTTTATTGCAGTCCCCACAATCGTTTTTACACTTGCACCTAAATAATTTTGCTCATCATCAAAATGACTAGCTATATTTTGAAAAGTTCCATTCATAATTTTTTTGATCTGGTTGGACAGATCACTATTATTGAGAATTTTCAAAATATTTTGAATGTTTTCATTTAATTTATTTATGACATCATTTTTTTCATCTACTGCTTGTTTTAGTTCAGTTATATTATTTAATAAGGCATCTTCACATTTTTTAGACATGGCTGCAATATTTGCCTGAGCTTTTGTAGTTGCTTCCAATTCCATTTTTAAATGTTCAATTTCTAGGTCTTTTTCTTTACACAGTAGGGCCAATTGTGTGTTGTCAATTTGTTCACTATTATCACCTGTTTCAGAACCTTTATGATTACTGTCAGGAGTTGGGATAAGAAGATTACAATCATATCCTTTAGACTTGAAAAAGTTTTCATAACTATTTATTTTAGTTTCATATTCCTTTAGTAACTTCTCCACTATTGTTTCATTTGTAGATGAATAGAATTTATTACATTCTGTACCATTGTTTTTGTTTATTAGTAATTTTTCTAATTTGTCGGTCATTCTATTAAGGTTCATTCTCAATTCAGTATTGTTCATTCTTTGTTCAGATATAAAATTGTTCATATCACAATCCAAATTCGTTGTATGACTAGGAGAGTTCATATTCGTTGAATCTCTTAGTGCAATTTCTTGTTTTGAAGGCAAATCTAGGCAATTATTTGTTTTTGTAAAAGGAAGAGCCTTTTTTGAGTCAAGAATCTTCCCTTTACTTGGTATTAAAGGTTTATCATGTGTTGATTTCTTTGTTACACTTTTAACAAATTTATGTCTTGGAAGCTTGTGGTGACTTACATTCTCAACTTCATCTGTTGAATCTGATGTCTGAGTATGAACATCATTTGATGGCAGAACTGAGTGTCCCATTGAAGCTATTTTCCTTAGAATGGTATCTTTGCTTTTAAAATTACTTGATGAATCTGTTTCAGATTCTGTATTATTTTGAGTTGGAGATTCAACTTCTAGATTTTCATTTATTTTGTCAGGAGGAGCTTTATTATCAACAACAAAGTTAATATTTACCTTCAATAAATTAAGGCAGTCAATAATTTTATTTATTTTTGTCTCTACGCCATATATCAACCAGTATTTTTTATGATTATCATAATATGAAATAAAGGCACCTTTTTTAACATTAACAATAAATGCAGGAGACATGGATGCCACTGATAGAATCTGTTTTTCCGAGTTATAAAGAACTATTTGAGAAGTAGTTTCTTTAGCTAATTTATAAATAGCAAGTGATAAGTTTTTTCTTATGTTGTATGTACCATTCAACCTGAAATATTATTTTGAATACATAAGTACATGTTGCAGGTACCTTGTTTAATAACTGAGTTCATATTTAATGTTTTAAATAATTTCCAAAACTTAAAAATTAAGCTTGGTTGCAAGATCAAATTGGAAAAATTTAAAGAAATATGATAAAATATATCATATAGCAGCATCAAATGCAGTGAAAAGAAACAAGAAGAAAAGTCACCATTCGTATCCTAAAACAACAGTAGCAAACATTAAACTTGTTTTTGCTTGTGGCTTTGTTTGATCATCAACTTTGTCTTGAACTGGTTGAGGAGGCTGCATTGGTACTTGAGGAATATATTTTAATGTAGTGTTTTCCTTCTCTTGTTCCCCTTGAGTAGCGCTAAATATCGTAGCTAAGGAAGTACTGTAAAAATAATATGCCATATCATAGTTTTTAAAAAGTTCATCATTAAATAGTGTAGTACAAAAACATTTATTTACCCAGGTGTTGCAGTAAAGAGATCAGCGTCTACTTCATCTGTTTCTAACATTTTTGATTTCTTACTCTTTCAAATGAGCAAATACAAATATTTGAATTGCTAATTAGAGAAATCAGATGGGTAGATGGTAGATACAATAATTTTCTAGTTATGAAACCATACCATTCATTAACTTCCAATACTAACAGAGGAATATAAGGAAACTGATACTATTTTTATTTAATAATATATTATTATACTAAGTATTAGTAAATACAGAAACTGTGAGAAACACATAAATTCCAAATAACACAATCTCAAATCAACTCTGTCACTAATCAGTAATCAATGTCACAAGAAATTGACATTTGATTAGAGTATTTTTCTTATATTCATATAATCTTATATGAGGTTACACTTTTTGCCTAAAATCTTTTTGCTCATAAACACAATAAGATACAAACTACAAAGTATTTCCAAGTTTGTCTTACTTTATAAAAATAATTGATGTGTAATAAATAACTTATTTAAAGTTACATATTAAAATATAAATATGAATAATGATCGATTAAAATATTCGATTAACAGGTATTTTGTAAAATTGTCAAGTCTTAAGTCAAATCAAAGTCAAAAATGAAATATCAATTAACAAGTGCTACAACAGAATAAGTCTTTCTTTATTTTAATTGTTACACCATTTAGTGCAATATTAATAAAGGAAGTGTTAGCGCACACTCAAGTTATTTTTTCATTGCCACTTCATTACCTATATAAAAGTGTTCAAAAACCTGTGATACATTGTATAGGTTATATTTATAATTACCTTAATCTACAATGCCTGATTCATTCACGTGCATTACATGCCAAGTGCTATTCAATTCAGCAGACCTCCAACGGGAACATTACAAATTAGATTGGCATAGGTATAACCTAAAGAGAAAGGTCGCAGGTATTCCTCCCGTTACATTGGAAGAGTTCGATCAGCGAGCAAAGGAGCACAGGGAACAAGCTCAAAATGAAAATTCTGATGAATCCGTTTATTGTAAATGTTGCTCCAAAATGTTCAATACTAAAAATGCTTATAATAATCATTTAAACAGCAAAAAGCACAAACAAGCTGAGCAGAACTATGTTGCAAGTGATAAGACATGTGAGAATGAGACTGAAGACAGTCATTCTGACTCAAACAGCTTTGTAAAAATAGAAGCAAAGAAATCTGTGCCACAGCGTGAAAAATTTGTGGTTGTTAAGGATGTTGATGGATCGGATGATGAAATTGAGACAGACTCAGAAATTGAAGAGGTATAGTTATGTAAATTTTTAATTTTACTTATTGTTTTTATTTACAATAAATGTCACAATATGTGGGACAATTTTTATATTATTTGATTTTTTTAAACATGCTTCAAATGTTATTACAGCTTGATTCAGATGAATGGGAAGAATGTAGAATTAAAGGCAGCGACTCACTTATTAAGCCTCAGGACTGCTTGTTCTGTGGCCATCATAGCAAGAACATGGTGAAAAATCTAAAGCATATGTCAGTTGCCCACTCATTTTTCATACCGGATGTTGAATACTGTACTGATTTAAAAGGTCTTCTCTTGTACCTAGGAGAAAAGGTAAGAGAATTAGTTATTTTGTTATTAACTTAAATACTGAATGTAAAGAAATATAAATCATGTAATTATATATTTATTCTTCAATTGGTCACTCAGGCAACACTACAACATTTGTTACAAAAAATACATGTTATCAGTTAAGGGATAAATATGTATTATTTTGACATTATTATTACTAAAAAGTATAGAAACAATGAATTACCATTATTTTTTTATTTTATCTTAGATTTCCCAAGGATTTATGTGTTTATGGTGCAATGAGGCAGGAAGGACATTTTATTCAATGGATGCAGCACAGGCTCATATGCTGGATAAAGGACATTGCAAAATGTTGCATGAGGGACTAGCTTTAGCGGAATATTCCGACTATTATGATTACAGGTAAATATTGCTAAATACTCTTTGCTTTATTTAAAGTATTAGTAAAATTTGAAATGTTCTAGTAATAAGAGCCTTGCTTATAAACAATTTACAAGGCTGTTTATAAATATTGAGAAGAATTTTTTTAACATAAAAACATATACAAAAAGTTCTAAACAGGTTTTTCGTGAGCGCATGGCATTTATTTTTCTCAATAAAATAGGTGGAACATAAAATGGACTTTTTTGTGATTTCAGTGCATCTTATCCTGACCATGAAGATGGTGATGAGGACATGGAAGTTGATGTTGAAGAAGCTGTGGAAGACCCAGCCACATTGGACGGTGATAACTTCCAGTTGGTGCTGCCATCTGGCGTCATTATTGGACACCGGTCTTTGTTGAGGTAACATTAAAAAAAATTAAAAAGTTTCAAATAAAATTGTTATTTAAATTTATAATTATTTAAGTTTAATATGAAGTGCACACACTTTCTTCTCAGAATTTTCTAGATATTATTTTCTAAGTGAAGAGAAGGTATAATATGGTATTAAAAAAACATATGTTTTTCAGATACTATAAGCAGAATTTGCCACAGAACAGTCAAGTTGTGGTAAAGAAGTCTTCACGCAAGCTTCACCATTTGTTAGGAGTTTATCGTGCTCTGGGGTGGGCGCCGAAAGAGCAAGCAGCTGCGGCTAAGTATGTACAACTCAAAATATTGCTGTAGTATTATGTATTGGTATTACAATTACATATGCATTATTATTTGCTGGTTCAAAAAATATAGAAAAATAAAGGCGAAAAATAAACCGATTTGAGGAATAGTAATAGTATAGGCGAAGCACAGCCCATCTGTTATATTATATAAAAATTTGGATGTAGTTAACCAAATTTAAAAAATATTTTTCTTCATTGGAATTATTTGCTCTGTAAGTCTGCAAACTGGAAGTACATATTAAAATGTGGAGTTATTTACATATCAATTAACATAAATCCACTTGAACTAAATAAATAATATCATTAAAACTATTATTATAGATAAAATTATGTTACCATTAATTTTTCTTATCATTGTTTATGTATACAGCTTGTAATACCATGTATTTGTGCGTATTTTTACTGATAACACATAAAAGAAATGATGATGATGTACATCTTGAGATGATTCAGAGCTTTTTAATGCTAAAAATAAAGTTGGATAAAATATTATCCAACTTTATTTTTACACCTTTAATATTCGTTTATATTAAATAGTATTTCCACTTTCAGAAAAGCGCGGGACATTCATTTTATGAAGAGGGTACAAGCCAAATGGCAGATGAAAATGTCAATGAAAAATAACAAGTTCCAAAAACACTACCGAGCTCAAGTCAACTTCTAGAGTGATTTAAATTGCGCTTTTAAATTACTCTGTGCTTTATATATCTTGATAATTCAAAATCATTTTTATTAAGCATATAAACCCCTTAAAATATTATATTATTCTATATATTTGTACTTTTTTACTGACACTAAAGGTTTTAAGCAAGAAATTAATGTTACAAGTATAAAAATATACTACTCATCCCCATTTTTCGTAATTTCTATGAAGCAAAATTCTGCAATTCATAACGGGCAAATGATTTTATGAAAAATTTCTATTTAAAGGTAGATATAGTAGTTTGTCTCTACATTCTATGATAGGTTTAAAGTGTGTTTTAGCTATGACAAAAATAAAATATGTATTAAATTAATGCATTCCTAAACATCAGTCTATTCTTCGTTAGGGCTTTGTTAAATTCATTTGTTCATCTTTTTTGTTACATAGGTGATAATGACAATATTCCTGTAATCTGTAATCCAATACATCATGAAATGTATTCACTCTGATTATATTAATTAATTCGTGGAATTATACACACAAAATTTAATATACAGACTATTTATTATGGTTCTAGGAAAAAGAAAAATTAACTTAATTTTTCGTGTGTCTATTTCTTCGAAAAATTTACGTACACAATTTTTTTTTGGTGCTCTAATAAAATAAAATAAAAAGATTTTTTGTGTGCTCAACACTGCTGTCTGTTAAATAAAATTAAACAGGTATCAATAAACACAATTAAATAAGATATTGCTGTAATATTGTTGAAAATAAATAAAAATGATTCGGAAATATATTTGGTTTAATTATTAGCTTGGTTTTTTTCTCTTTAGATACCTATACTTCTTTCTGTATAGTGTATCGTTAAGGTGATCGGCTTGATCCAAAGTCCACGGTATTTTGACAGGGTTGGGGTCAATAGTCAAGCTTATTTTGTATAAAGGGAAAGCGTTTACTTTGCCTTTGAACATTTTTGATATTATTTTAGATAGTGCTTCGTTTATTATATATTTGGGTTCAATGTTGGAGATCTTTGAGAAGTACTCTTCAGCCTTTTTTATTTCGTTATTATTTTCGGATTCCTCTGAGTTACCCGTATTTATGATTGTGAGAATAATCTGTAATTTTCATAAACTTTTGTGATATAAGGGAAGTTAAAATTAACATATAATAGTTATCAATTTAGACTGGCAGCAAAAGTATATTTTACTATATATTTATGCATACGTATAATACATACAAATCATATAGACCGTCTTTCTCACGCTTAATCTACTGAACCGATTTTGATGAAGTTTAAAAGAATATCGTTGGGTTTTATCGCGGAAAAAGGTATGAAAGCATTAAATAGTTCTGCCAAAGATCAATCTTAACTAATTGACCCCTTAGGCATGTCATAATCGATATTTTGCTAGTAAAGCTCGAACCACAGCTTACTTATTATAATATAACTAAACCTACTAACAAGTAATGCATTATATGCCAAGAAATATTTTCTCATTTTAACGAGTTTCCACTGTTTACACCAATACAGATAATACAATTTATGACTATGTACTTTTATGTTTTACGTAGCAGATGCTTTATCAGTCATATCGTTTGTCGTGAATCTAATAAAGTTTCATGGCAATTGATTTTTCGATTTAGTAACCTTATTGTTAATTAAAAGTGGGCTTGTTGCAATCCATTTATTTTTAATATAGGAGATATAATTTCTTAACTTGAACAATGTTTGTTTTACTTAGTTGATTATAAGAAAGGACTAAGGAGGATAAGGTCTGTCTCCTTACTTAAATATCAGACACCTCTCTATACATTAAATTTTAGATAATTTTATATACAATACATAAACTTGAAAATATTTTTAATATCTAAGAGTGGTTATGATGTGTCTGCACGGGCAGGTCAGCCACCCCACGGGGAGTCGTGCCGCGTCTTGAAAATCCTAGCGCAGCTTTCAGAATGCAAAGGCCTGCTTCGATTGTCCTTTTGCGATCGGAATCATTTCCTATAGCCGGATTTATTTCAACGAGGTCCAATGCTCTCAAACGGCCCGTCGAGTGAATAATCTCCATAAGTCTGATTGCTTCGCGCAGGGTCAAGCCACCTCTCACTGAAAAAACAAGAATCATATCTAGTCCATTGAACTTTCTTTTGGCCTTACAAGTCAGATCCATTTTGATTATAGACAATATTCATCAAAGTTTCAAAGTTGAACATTTTTGTGATTTTACAAAAAGTTAACACATTTTTATATACTTATTAACTAATATCATAGAAAAACTGTCCACTGACATTAACATCCCCAAAGGTTGTAGGTAATGAATGCTATACTTAAAAAAAGAAAAAAACTGCTTGGAAAATGTTAAACTATATTTGGTAACTATATTTCATAACAAACATATAGTACCTGGTGTACCAGTGCTTGGCGCTTCTAGTGCGTCTAAAGCATCAATGTCAAAGCTCACGTGTATGGGTTTTTTCCTTTCAGGATCTAATATATGAAGAATGTGATTAATAGATTTTTCTATGCCGTGGCTGAAATAGAACAAATATAAAATAACTGCCCTTAAAGTGGTAAAGCACTTAATAGCCATATCAAATAAAAAACATTAAAAACCTACTCTTCTATTTCCTCCATAGCGAATGTTGGGACTTTATATTTTTCGATAGCCAGTCTTTCATAGTGATCTACAGATCTAAGTCCGATGTATCCGAGATTTTTTATTGAAAATCTGTAAAGAGCATTTCGCTATTTTATATTCAACTGTTGGTCTACGTAAAAGAAAGCATATATATTATCAAAAGCATTCTCCAACAATTTAGAAGATATAAATAAATGATAAAAATGATTGCATACTTAGGGACTTGCCAGTCCATAGTGGGGAGGTAAGGCCAATAATCGGATAGTTCTTTGACGAGTAGCGCTACGGGCATGCCGTGCACAGAGCCGGAGTCCGATGTTTTGTTCGTGTTGATGTCGGCGTGAGCGTCTACCCATATTAGAATCATGTCTTCGTTGACATTGTAATGCCCGTCCACAGTACCTGATATAAAAATCTACCAAAGTTAAGGACATCCAATTTAGTTATAATAAAATCGTTTACAACGGCGCAAACTAATATTCGTCATCTTTAAAACGAACTTTGTAAATCTATTTGACCTATTCGCTATGCTACTGTTTGTGTCTCTTACTTAGATTTGAAAATAGTAGGATAAATACTAGGGTGCTGAAATTTTTGTTAGGATGAATTAATTCAATAGTTTCCTAAGGATTTAGTTAGTTTTTTTGTAGGTATAATTAAAATCTGAAACTTTAAATATTGGCTACGATTTGAAAATCATAATATTAATATAGTACTTATGAACATCATTGTTTTCATTTAAAATGTCTGTTTAGACCCATTAATAATACAGGTATTTTGCAATATACCTACAATGAAGCAATAAGCTAACGTAAAAGGTAAATGCGTAGCTATTATGTGTTATATAAACGATCTTCCAAGGATCCTATGAGTCAGCTATTACGAAATGCTAGTCAGCTACTTTGGTAATGGAATGTCAGGCTGTGTAACAGTTTGACGTGCATGTCTCGCGAGCATCATTACATCGGCAGCGCACATTTATCGATGTGTCACTCCGTAACAGGGCTTTTACGAGGCATTACAATCTCTGCATACCTTGTACAAAGTAGTTTAATATCATGGAACATTTTACAATAACACATCTATCAGAATTGCAATTCATTTATGAAGATCGATGACTTTGCAAATATTTTCACATATTGGTTTATGAACATCAAAACTCTCTTTCGTCAACTTATCTTAAAAGAACTATATTTAGAGATATACGAGTATATAGTTAAAGATACCTACCTACTCCAATAGAATGATCGCCTCCAATAGTAACAGCTAATCTACCATCCCGAAGCACCTCTGATACTTTTTTTGATAGATTTCTGTTGCAAGCAGATACGAGTGGTAAATACGCCATATTATCGACATTAGTGGCTTCGTGGCATGCTGGTATTTCGACGTCTCCGTAGTCTTTAACATTGAGGCCATCTATTGAAAATATTTTATCGATTAATACTGAATAATACAGAACAAAGCGGTTTTCCCCGATGGATATTTGTTCGAACTTTATTAAGAGCAAACAATAAAATTTCATCCAATTTGACTGATACAAAGAATCAACAAAGAACACTTAAGCATATAAAGAAAAATAGGCAAGGATAATAAAAATGTTACAAGCGTAACTTTACAGAGGAACCGATGGGTCTTCAATTCTTTTTAAACACTCCGCTATAAGCTTGTTAAGTATGTTATTCCATTTGAGTATAACAACTTTGAATTCATCACCCTCTATTCGTATGAAATATAAAAAGTTCTTACCAATTTCCTTAAGCTGACTTACGAGTCCCGCGGACCGCATCGCCGCTGGTGCCACACTCACACCGTATTTCTTTTGGCCCTTTTCAAAAGGCACTCCAATTATGCCAACTTGCTTAAAAGGTTCCCACTTTGTTATGTGAGACATATTTCTCGTAAAAACTTTAACAAAATTCATTTCCACTAATTTAATACGATTTTAGACGAGAATGTTGCGGCACTTCAAACTTTATCATTTAACTTAGTGTTACGTTTTGTGTTATCTCAAATTATGTCATAGGTCGAACATTCGTAGGCCAGATTTTTTTATTGTGTTTAAGATTGTATAATCAATATCTTATTTCTAAAATAAACTATTATTTAATAGATTAATTCTTACCTTGTGTCCGTCTTTTGTCGAAGAGTATAAGAAGAAAAATAAATGTATGAAGTGTAATAAACAGTGTTGTTCATTATACTACCAAATTGAAATTCACACCCTAGTTATACTGTAGATTAGCACGACCATTGTCATAAAAAATGTAGACCTTCGATGAATTAATTAAAATTTGATTTTATGTGAGCAGGTAGGTAATTCATATTCATTTGAATTAAAATATAAATATTTATGTTATAAATAATTTAATACTAAACAATAAAGCTATCGTATGAAAAGAATATAGATTTTTGTTTTCGCATTCACTACGAGTTGCTTTAATTCTAAACTGATTAATTTCATTCTGTGTTTTTGAGATCCATGTTTTGTAAGGAGTTATCACAGTAAATATATTGTAATCCAGATCACTATGGAATGTCAATGCTCCAGTAGGGCATGCAGCTATTCCAATAACTTCATCTCCATAGAAAACAGGCGAGCCTTCTCCAAACGGCAGGTCATATGTAACATCGTTTTCGTTATCATACTCTTTGCCACAGATGCAGTAGTACCATTTGGGATTAGTGCAAGCTACCTGTTTATATTCCTGCAGTTGTAAAACTGATACTTCAGAATCGGTGAGTTTACCATACCCAGAAATGTAGAGTATTTTATTTCTCAATTCAGACTCAAAGTATTGTCCCAAAATTGCACTCTCGGTGACGTACATTAAGACTGCTTTTACAGTAAACACAATAGCTATATTGCTATGCATTCGGGTTATGTTATGGTTAACATTGCTCACTTCGTACATATAATCTTCATGAGCTCTCGTAAATGCAATTTCAAATACATTTTTACTATTTGTCATATTGCCCAAAATTGCACTGCCTACAACTACATAACTTGGCTCGGGATTGACGCAGTGTCCGGATGTTAATACAACGCGATGGTTTATTATTACGCCTGTGCACATGTAACATTTTGTTTCATTCAATAATGCAACTATGTAAGGATGTTTCTCAGCTAATGTTTCTATCGATTGCCAATCATTAAAACTTGCATTTGCGACATTCGACGTTTCGCTGAATACCAATAGTACTACAATAACGAGCAGTAAATTATAATATGCACAGCACTGTGCGAACATTGGAGAATTTTGAGCTCTAAATGTATTTTTATTCTGCCAAGAGTAAACAGGTTTTTGTAAATGATGCGAGTGTCACGTCACAATCACGTCATTTAAAGCTGCAAACAGCAAGTGAAATGTGTAGAAAATCGTGTCTAAAATATAGAATAAAAATCTGACAATATAAACAAGAAACAGAAAATGTAATAAACGATCTAAAATGTATTTCTCATTTTTCTTCAAATAATATAAGGCGAATAATATAAGACGAATATAGTATACTTACCTACCTTTTAGATCTTTAGTCATGAGATGCCTTAAGTGATGCCTTTCGTTCTATGAATTTGAGCAAGTTCGT
Organism: Eurema mandarina; assembly: GCA_018238005.1. Classification (NCBI taxonomy): domain Eukaryota; kingdom Metazoa; phylum Arthropoda; class Insecta; order Lepidoptera; family Pieridae; genus Eurema; species Eurema mandarina. The sequence goes on from DWAJ01001108.1 coordinate 21,530, forward strand.
GTGTTCATCACAGACGCCGTGCTTTATCTCTTTCATCGTGAGCAGCAGGCCTTTAGACCTTGTTGTTGACCTAAACAAGGGGATTCAACCACTTGAGCCACTTTAAAAGCAGTGACATCAAGGTATTCTTGGTATCATTCCCTATATTTCAGAATTTTTTCTTAAGTATCTATCTATTGGTCTGACCTAAGCTATAATTTGCAAACAGTTTCAGCCAGAAATTTGTTTATTTTTAGTTTTTGATGTTGCCATTTCAAATAAAGCTGATAAAAATAGTTTATAATAGCGATGCGGAAGGAAAAGTGATTCAAGTCTGTTGGTTTTAGTACCTACTAAAACCAACAGACTTGAATCACTTTTCCTAGTAATATTATATATACTAGTAATATTATATTGTAAATGTACCTACCTAGGTACATTTACAATATAATATTACTAGTATAAATATACTCGTATAAATATAGACTCAATATAAACATTATCTTTTTGTCATATAATTCCAATAACAGGAGATATCATTTAAAATGAGATTATGATCTATTTATAGGAAAAGGTCTGTCCGAATAAAATGTGAAGATTTCCACCCAAGGCGATCGCGACGTTGTATCTCATAAGTATAACTTATAGATTCTATATAAAGCAAGCAAATCAAATCAACCGAAGCCTTTTCGATTTTGTTAACATGTAACAATATTTTTACATTACGAAAGCGAAATATAACTACTTTGTGCATACATTAAATGATTCGTGGTCGTGCAAAATGGTCGTCACGAGGAGCTTTATATGAATGGGTCGGCAGATAATAAGTTACGAGGGTCGGCCGGCGACGGAATAATAAAATTGCACCTTATTCAGAGCTAACGCTATCGATTCAATGCTGATCTCATATTCACGATGTACAAAAATGATCCCAGCCTTCCGTGCGTATCGTAAATAATATCTATTGTACATTTTTATTGGGTTGATCTGTTTCGAGGATCTCGGTATATCCTCGTTATCATTACGTAACTATTTCGAAGCGAGATTTGGCCTTCGTTCGTTAATAATAAATTTATATGATACATAACTAAATCATGAGTCTCCTGTTACAATAGATGTAGAGTACATTTTTATTTTTCTTAAAACTTAGCAGTATGTTGTAGGTGCAAATAGTATTTATAATATTGAAACCTTTACAGAAGAATTTGTAAGTGTAACTTGTTGTGGATAGTGGAATTATTACTATGGTGACATTTGACACTCAGTATGTGTGAAATTAATGCGAGTATCCTAGAACACTGCCAGGCCAGATAATAAGCCCTATGTCATAAGTCTGCAATTTTTTAAAGCCCGAACGATAAGAGCGTTCTCACAATAATATAATGAGTTTATAGTCTTTTTGTTATTTGACCTTTCATCTTTAATAATAGCATGTACTACAAGGAGGCAAACTTTATAAGAGCGAGCAACTTTCCTTTTACTACCAATTCTGGCACCGATAAAAGTAAAGAATCAAGTTTGTAGCATTAAGCACTTATTCTATTTTGTTTGGCTGTTAAAATGGGGCCAAGTAAGCGTATCTTCTTAGCGACGTTAGTGATTCCTTTATTATTATAATTCACTCATTAAGAATACAAAAATAAATTATAAGAAATAACGGACTAGGATTATTATGATAATTTTTATTTTCCTAATTTTATTTTTGATCATTAGAGATAAATTTTAATGTAGCTAGCAAAACCACATAACGTATAAGTTGTAAATTCTTAGAATTTTCAAAATAGAACTCGTAAATTTTCATTTAGTGGTCTAAAGTTTGCTGATACTAAGTAAAACCCCTAGAGTGATATTAAGGACTATCCCGAGAACGATGTGGTTTTACGGATACTCTCCAACTTTATTCTTAGTTTGAAGCGATTTAAAATGTACCTACAGCGTAACAATCAAGGGTTTTATATAAACATTTTTCTTACCAAATATGTTGAGAAGCCATTTTAAGGTTTAAATGGGTACATATGTTTGTATGAATACTTTTCAATATGACTTTTAGATGACTACGACCTATATATGTAGTTAAAGTATAAGTAGCGTCACGAATCTTTAGCGCTGAACGAAACCTGAGCAGAAGTCAAAAATAAGGTATCGAGGGGACGGCACGGCGCGCGGGGCGAGTGATCGTCGGGTGCGCGAGCGTAGATTGGTTCCCCAGTCGTGTTGTCTTTCTCGCATCAATACGTCAATTACGAGCTCGATTCTACCGATGCGCAGCTATCCTCGTCCAGCGCTAAACATCCGTGATGCGACCTATAAATACAAGTAAAATTTAATAACGGTACTTGATCGTAAGACCATGAAAGTAAAGACAAGAAAGTGGTGACAACTGGTTTTTAGGTGGTAGATCCATGATTTTTATTTCCATACGTGGATGTTGACCTTACAGCCTTGTCTGCAACATGTGATAAAGTAGTTTTCCTAAAAACTATGAAAATAAAGCTTCAATTTCAAATTGACGAATAAATTCAGCCTTCCAATTCCTTCTTGCTAAAATGGTTGGAAGTACAGAATTGAAGTGTTGATATTATTAGTGAATCATGCGACATGTTTCAATGAAGACTTGTCGAGGCTTTCAGCTCATAGAAGCAAGCGCTGCAGGCACTGAGCGGGAAGCGAGAGCTCTCGCCGCAATTACAAGGAGTAGTTCAGTTGTTTAACAACGTTATTAATACCCAAGCCCTTAAATATGAAATTTCTGGACTTTTTTTATACATTTTTGGCATAAATAGATAGTCGAAAGAAAAGAAAACTACACCGTAACACTTATCTAATTAAAATACAATGATAACAACATGTTTATTCAGACTCAATTGAAATCTTTTGTGCTAATTATAATGTTGTTATGATAACTACCCTTATATGCTCATTAATCGGAGCTCAGTCACAAGTTGGGTCAGTAGACATGTACTCTAGCTGGACGAGAGCAAATATTTAACGAGTAAAGTTATTCAGGTTCGGTCAGTAATTGAATTCAGCTAACAATACCTCCGCACAAATTAGAGGGAAATACAGATAGGTATCGTTGAAAAGTGCTCTCACTGTACGTGGGAATATAAAATAGTGCATCTCTGAAGCAAACGAATGAACGTGAATTATGTAAATTTGAGATAGTAAAAAGTCTCGTGGCTTATTTGAAAAGATTGCTTTGAATGGGAATATCTGAATAGTTTGCTATTTTGTTTTGAGAAATATAAATTACAGTATGACCCCGATTATCCGGACCTCAGTTATCCGGATTCGCGATTATCCGGACTGCCAATCGCGACGAGTTTATTCTAACATTAACATGTCAAAACTTGCATAACGCCGCGCCACTCGTGCCGTCCGCGCC